>JAIUND010000319.1:0-82192 GCA_034699125.1 Gisinianus flammeolus
GGGGAGGGCGGGAAGCGCCGGAAACTCTTTTTTTGGAAGCCTTTTTTTAAAGTCACAGATTTCAGAGACGAAATGACGCAGCAAGATAAACGTAAATACGTTTGGGCCAAATCGGTTGAACTTTACGATAGATATGATTTCATGACCGTAGAACGTAAGACCTGGCCAGGGCAGGTTGTTGAAGAGTGGTCCTAATATCTTGCATAACCCTCTGTATATATAGAAAGAACTGAACAACTTGCAGTATTTAAAATGGGCTAATTGAATTCTTGTTATTCAATAAATAAGTACAATATTTAATGAGCTTTTTCTATGAACCGTCAAGGAAATCTTCGATTCAGTCTAGGCATGGTCACAGCTAATTAGAATTTGTTTATGAGAATTACTATGTACGTAATTACGTATATACACACGCAAAAGTGTGCCCTGGTAAACTCGTGAATGAAATTAATACGCATGCAAGAAAGTCACATCTCTTATATTATTTGATCATACAAATAAATTTTTATTAAGGTCCACATCACTCTCACTCACCACAATTTCATTTAATTCCAAGGCCCACAAAACAAAGAAAACAAACGAAAAAAATAACGAACAAAAGAAAGAGGGGGAAACGTCAAAATTCAGTTTCAGTACAGCCACCGACAAAAATATTTCAACAATAAAATGTGTGTAAAAGCATTAAAAATTATTATTGCTTTCTATTAATGCGTGTGTCTGTGTGTGTGTGTGTCCGTTTTCTGAATTCACGACTTCATTTTGTATGCTTTTTTCCAAATCTCACACAAGCAAACTGTGGAGTGGAACCGGTAGAAAATGGCGAGTGGCATCTGAAAAAAATGAGTAAACATATTATTCACAAGACGGATAAAGCTAATAAATATTTGTGTAAGTAAAATGTCAGACATTTAATGTCTTATTTACCGAGATATCCGTAATGATCGTCCAGGCCTTTGTATTTGACGCATTAAAATATATTTAAAAAGTAATATTATTATATAGATTAGCATGTTTTTTAAATGTTTAGCATATATAAGAGTAATTGAATTGTTGTAAAAGTATATAAAAGTACGCATACACATATTTATTATTATCATACCCAAATGCCATAGAATTTCAACTGAATTGGATGACTGTCCCCCCGAGAATTCTCCAGTGTATTAATCAACCACATGGCTAAATTAGTCACTAATAGAAATGTGACGACTTCTCGTCCCGGTTTCCGATTGGCTTGCTCCGCCCTCGCTGGAGTCCGTTTGGATGCATCAATAATGAACAGAGTTTGGAGTAAAAGTTGAATGAGGGAGGCGAGAGCTGTCATTAAAACCAATTTGTTATTCTCAATCGATGAGAACTGTCCACCAATGATGGTGAAAACATTGTAAATGAATGATCCCGTCTGAGCCACAATCAAAAGGATATTGTCCAATTCCATCGACTTCCCTTTGTCATATCGCAATTCCCTCACCTGCACAAAAAACAAAACCAAAAACCAAACCAAACCAAAAAAAAAAAAATGCCCAGACTTAAAATTAGTCTACACCCAAAACACTTTCTTCAAATCCTTTCTCGGAATACTATAAATAAAACTAACAACAAGTCCAATAATAATCATAATAATAATAATAATAACCTGACACATTCCAAGTAAAACAGCGAGAGTACAAGTTGTATACACGGCGACTTCCGTTATATTCACTTGCATCATGGCCAATTCCGTATAGCCAGGACGAGAAATGAGTACAAAATTGACAATCAAGCTCATGATCGTGATGACGAGTACGAAAATCCCCAAAAATAGTCCTTTATTCGCTCGAGCACAGTCCACGGTGTAGTGATGAGGAGAGCGTTTCAATCCATGTGCCTAAATAATTAAATAATTAAATACACATACACATTAATTACAAAAAATCCCCCAAAATCCATGATGATAAAACCCGAAAAAAACGCACTGAAAGGAAAGCACTGAAAAGTATATCGTCTGTTAAGTTCACAAACGAACTATAACGATTTTCCTTAATTTGCGGATATGCGACTACTGCATCCGTCTTTGTGGGTAAAATTGTTAAAAAATTCTGGGTGACAGAAAAGGTCATGGCAGACAATCATGTCTCAGGGTCCACAGCTCCATCTTGAGCCGTTCCACCTTTGGAGCAGGTCAACGAAATTAAGGAAAATAATTATAGTTCGTTTGTGAATTTAACAGACGATATATGTATTTGAATACAGATATGTACGCACCTCAATGGCACTATCGTGAGCATAGCGATTATAGCGAGCAGCCCTCCTTTTGGCTGTGGATTTCCACATGACGTAACAAATGGCCGCACAAATCAAGGAATATTCGATGGTACAAGGGAAAAGGAAAGGACTTGCATTCTGAACTAATGAACCCATGATATTCCCTCGTCGACATTCATACATTCCCTTAAGGCCCCTCCGAAGTCGATGAATAATCACGTCACTTGTATTATTATTTAGAGTTGTTCCATTTGGATTGAAAATGATATTTGGAACAATGACATCACTGCTCACAAATCCCTGATGAAGATCCTGAAGATCCTGAAGATCATGAGTATGCCCATCATGATCCCCATGATGATCATGATTATTCCGGATCATATTGGTGGTGGGATCATAGAAATGAAGGATCTCATGTCGAGTCTCTTCCACCAGGACATTCAGCCACACACAAAGGTTCGTCCCAATCATGTGCATCAATCCAAATTGAACTCCCAACGACGTTTTCCCAATCGCCATGTTTGAGTTGAGGAAAATGAAATACATTTGCATAAATGTAAAGGTCATACGGACGGCGGGGGTGAGGGCAATCATGTAGTTGTGACATTTCGTGTCCTTCTCCAATTCAAAATATTGACCAAATTCAAGTCCACTGTAAATCAAGGATCCAATCCCAAACGCTATATATATATAACGATGAGTATATACATATATATATAGCAGCAGGAAAAGGAAAACAAAAATAAAAAAAGAAGGATTTATTTAGCATGTTAATTTCAATTTCACAAATGCATATATAAATATATACGATACGATATATCTTATATATATAGTAAATAGGGGAATGACGTTAGGGAATTCACACTCACGTGTGAATATTTGTTAGCACTTTGAAAACAAATGAAATGGGGAATGACGCAAGTTGGCAATAATATTGTAAAAAAAAAAAGATTCTCTTTTCTCCTTACCCATGGCGCCCATGCGAAGATAAAAACTTCCAAAATGGATGATTCTAGGTGATCCATCAGAATATAATGAGCCACCCGAGCTCACTTTTTGCAATGGCGTCTTATTATGATGATGACGTTTCACCTTGGGCGGACGATGAGGATGACTTGATGAGGATGAACTGGAGCCAATAGGACGATGAGGATGATGTCTATGAGACTCAGCATCCGAGTCCACATCCACATCCGAATCATTATCCGAATGACCAGCTCCATGGCCATTTGAAATCACATCTGGAGCCACGCCAGAGTCCGATGATGAGGACAATTTCGTCTTGAGATGAGTCACGCCTATACACACAATTAATACAAAAACATATCCACATGCACTTTTTAATTTTTCCTCATTTCATATGTGTGGTTGTTTTTCCTCAATTATTTTTTGACGGATTTGTATATAGTTACATATATAGTATTATATTATGGATATGATGATTCAATTACGTTCAATAAATCCTCGTGCAGATCTCGTGGCTTTGTTTTTGACGACATTCCCCAAAATACATACCATGAAAATTATGCTCATAAAATATAGGTAGAGATAAAATGCCTGTGAAAATGCAATTATAAGGATTAAAAAACTCAATCGTATGATATATAGAAATGTGTTTAAAGTGTTGGATTTGAGCTTTGAAATTGAATTATATATATACATCGTAGAATTTGGGTGGGATGTAAGTGGAAATGACTTCAGAAAGTGGAAATGCGATGCCCATCACAACGAGCATCTTACAGTACAGAGCAGAGAGAACCAAACCCAAATCCACACTGAAATCCGGATGAGCACATTATTCATTTATTTTTGTGATGATGAAGATGAAATATGTGAATGTGACGATATGATATATATCTGTATATGCAGTAAATTGTGATATGGATTTGTGTATTTGGGTAGAATGCAAAAACTAACTTTCCTTGGAGTCTAGACATGCGAGGGTCAATCTCTTGTTTTACTTGGACAACGCGGACGAATTTCCCGGTGATCGGATCCTTTTTTTCACTGAGTAAAGTGTGAGAGGCTTCCACTTCCATGATGGATTCCAATGGGAATCCAATTTCATGTTCCTCATCTATTGTGGGCGTTGTCGGGATCTGGATGTTCGGTGGTGGACCGCCCGCCCAACTATCCAATCCAATCATGTCAAGGGTCAAACGTCAAACGTCGCATTGTTTACATATTATTATATGTTTTTTAAAGGAGAGAGTGTAATATAAATCTTTACTCACCTTGGAAGTGAGCCAGAGCGAAGCAGTTCAATGGCAGCTGCGGAGCCCCTTCGAAGTCTTTGAAGTCTTCCATTTCCATTTAAGGATGGGGAATTGGACTGAATACTTGATTTCCTCATTTAATTACCGTCTCCTACAATTTGCGTATAGAGCTTATATATGTGATATTAATTGCTTATTGCTCAAACTTGAACTGTATTGAATTGTTTTTGCTATCGGAAACTTATTTGGAAAGTTTCCGTGAATGTTTCTGCGCTCACTTTTTAATTAGTATTCACTTTGAAATTAGTTCAGTTTTTGGATTCTGTGGACATTTCCATCAATCATTTGCTTCATTAAAGACAGAGAGAGACAAAAAGAGTTGAGATGATATGATATGATGTTCTATATATATAGTTTGTTTTAGAAAAAAATCACAAAAGTCCTTGTCACTGTCACTCTCACCATGGCCAACGGGATCCAAAAAAGAATTTTGCGAGCATTTTCATTGTGAATGTCAAAAGTTTCGGAAACTAATTTATGATGGCACCAAAATGAACAGGATATTAAAATGTAAGACGGTCAATATAAAGCCATCTTGTTTTTTCTCTTAAAACTATAACATTTATTTATTTATCTTTGTAAATATGCAAGAAAACTCTCTGAATTATTTTCCACGTAAGTGTAAATCGTCTATATATTATAGTTTATAGTTATACCATTAGAGTATAAAGTTGCACAAACGACAAACGTATTATATTTCCCTTCACACAGATTTATTTATTTGGATTTGAAATTTGAACAGTGCAGTCCAAACTTTTCATCGTGTTGTGACTACGAACTCCGACTCGTGTATAATGTCTTAACTTTTATTGATATATGTGGCATTGAGATTTGAGAAGAAGAAGAAAAGATGATTGAGAAAGGGGAAAAAACCTGTGGAAAGGCACAAAACACAGCAGCAGCAGCAGCAGCAGCAGACGATCTATATATATACAAAATAACTAGCTTACATTTGTGCGGACAGATCTAGATTAAAATGATGTCCGATGCCAATGGGCAATAGCCAATCTAGTACTTGACATAGTCTGTATGTAAACGTGTATAAGTATACCTATATATATTATAATATAGCCTGTATTATATAGGTATATATACATCATATGGTAATAATAGTTCTCAAGTGATAACAATAATATTAGGTAATAATATCTGTATATAATGAGACCGAGGCTATATAGTTTTTACTTTCCACATAGTCTTCTTTTTATCTTTGCTTATTTTACTCGTGATGATGAGATGATGATGGTCATGAGACGTGCTAATGAATCTCTCTCGAGAATCAATTAGACTGCTTATTGGCTTATTTAAAATATTATATGTATTATTGACTTGCATTGCTAATTGACGACACTCTCAGTTAAACAACTCTTTTCTCTCTCTCTCTCTCTCATCATCTTATTCATTATACATCCTAATTCTTTGTTATACGGATGTATATATGTGAAATGGAAAAATCTCTGTAGAGAAAAGTGTGCAAATATCCATTGACATATGACCTAACACAAGTATCATGTATATTTTATAATAATTATCATCATAATTCCCTTTCTCAAGCAGCTCTCTGTCTCTTTGTGTCGTTATGTCATATATTTACTTACTTATGCACATTCCATGCTGCTCTAATTCAACAGGTTTATTTACAGATTATACCGAAGGCAGCAAGCCCCGTGAATGCAAATGCGAATGTGATGCTCCTATATATATACTTCTATTTAAATGCTAATCATTCTCAACAAGACAACAACCATCCTCTCCAATACATGTATTTATTTATAAGTATACCTCAACTAAAAAGCCGTGAGCCCAGAGAGAAATGGCGAGTGCAGGTATGTATCTTAATATCTGCAAGCATTTTAATATTTCGTATGATTAAATTTAACACAATGATGAAGAGTTAAGACTGTTTTTCTTTTTATCCCGTCTATGTACAGATATATATTGTAGGTGCTCCAAAATGAAATATTCTCCATTCTCTGTAAGTATATCTCTGTCAAGTTCAACTTGAAACTTTCTTTGCCTTTGTTTGTCGTCGTTGTCCATCTGCACTGGTATACTATAGTACACGAGACACTACACAAATTCTACAATCTATTTAAAGACTCTCTCGCATCCTTCAAAACATATTGAAAATATCGTTTTTTTAGTCATATAGTATAAAAGTGAGGATTTGAAATGCATATAACTAACAATAAGGTAGATACATAACTAAGGTATAGATAAGATGTAAAGGTGCGGTGAAACAATTAACAAATGGTATCTGTGTACTTCCTTTAAAACGCAAGGAAGTATATTTTTCTCCTAAATTAGGGTTATAGTAATTCATACTGTATTAAATTGGAAATCTTTAAAAAAAGTTAAAGATTTATTATAGAACAATCATGAACATGTGGTTTTATATACAAAAAATTAAATGCAAAACATTATTACAGGTAAATATTTTGTAGATATATATACAGTATTCATATATTGGAAACCAAAACAAAAGTTATACACTTGGTATTATTTATTATTTGAATTGATTGATTTGAAATCAATTTAGGGATTTCTAACTCCGTGTTGACCTCCTCGGGCCTCCAGGTGCTGGCGAGGAAACGCGGCTTGAGCTCCTGGACGACAAATTCTCACTACCATTGTCCTCCTGAATGGAAGTAAATGTAGATAGTAAAATTAAATACTGAAAATGTACATTGTATATATATATATATATAAGCAGTCATAATGATATCCCCACTAAACTATACACACACAGCTGAAAGGAACATGCCAAAGGAATTTGTACTATATATATAATATACACTTACACACCCTCATCTTAACTTTTCATTCTATCATGCAATCAGACAGAGCATATACTCATCCAAATAAACACAGATATTCAAGAAAAAAAAGGAAAAAAATAAATAGAACACCGCATCAATTTCTTTCGTCGTCTGTGTTTTTATTGACTGACCAACGAAAGATAATCATCATCATCATAATTTGTCTACAATTCTATTTCATGATTTGTAATGAGATAACGATAACAGTAATAATAATAATATTAATTAATTAATTAATTAATAGTACCTGATGAAAGAGAAAAAAATCATAATTAACAGAAAGTAAAGGTAAATTTTTTAAATGAGACCAAACTTAAGATATATGAATAGCATAATTATTACAATTCAAAGTAAATCTTCGTATAAAATCACATACGTATTGTACAACAATAGCAAAATTAAAATCAAATAAAAAGTACCACATTATTATTATAATATGTATAGTCTAGAAAAAGTATAGTTCTGATCCAGCCAGCCAAACATCAAACGATCATGATACAGCTGAGTTTTACTACTTAAATTATATATTGCAACAAAAGAAAAAACTGAACAGAAACAAATAATATTCTGTATTAAGTGCTAGGTAAATCTGACAAGAACTGGGACAACGAAAAAAAAAACAAGTAGGGTACATTTTAGTACATTTAACACCCGATTAAAATGAACAGCGATTACAGAATAACTATACGACCATGAAAGTACTGCATACATAATGATTCAATAATACATATGTATAGCTAATAGCTAGCTATATACGTGTGTTTAGATTTCAAATACTTACAAATATCATACAGAAATATATTATACATATATATAATGTATAGTATCCTTATATAATTACTCATACCATAATAAATACATTTATATATACAAGAAAAGAATTTACTACAGTCAAATTCTTTTATTTTTGGCTAAATCATAGCTTAAAAGAAAACAAGTACAAACTATAATACATAATATACAAAAGAACAAAATTTTAATTTGAAATCAATCTGACTCCAAATAATTGGAATCGTCTTTTAAACTGTAGAATAAATATATTGCATAAAATAGTAAAGAGCACAGCCAACAAATGTCTACTTGAAATAAAATTCCAAATTACCCAAGATGAATTTTCTCAATATTAAAGAATTAAAATGAAAAAAAAAAAAAAAAAACAGTATAAAAAATTGCAGAGGCTGATAGAGATATCTTCTACTTATTGAATGCATATAGGTATCATATTACTATAATATTAAATAAAGTCCTAAATATATATGTATACTATACAAAATAGTCAACCACAAATGTCTATACATTATCTTCTTCGTCTTCTTCATCCTCATCACTGACATATGCTCTCTTTAAGCGTTTACGCTTTGGTCTGGATGGATCATTGCCACTCGTACCCCCACTGCTACTGGCTACAGCCGGAATTCCCTTCTTTTTTATTTTGATCCTCATCTTTATTTTACTTTGATCCGACTGTTCGCCCTCAGATTCTCCATCATCTTCCTCTTCATCCAATGGAACCACTATACCAAGGGTACAAGAACAAAGAAACTACAATTAGTACAACAAGTACACACAGTAATGTTCATATGATGATCATGTAATATTTCGCATGTTTAAAGCGAGTCCCAATTCACATTTTAAAACACAATATATACATGTACAGATGTACACCATAATATAAAATGTACACAACAACAACCAAAGTTTGATATTTAAAATTTAAAACTATACAAATACGTATTTTGTACCCTTTTGTTTGTTTGTCTGTCTGTCTTTTTGCAGTAAAATGGTTTATTTTGTGACTTGTAATAGAAAATTAAGAAAATTTAAAGTCAAAAGCAAAATGAAAAACTATATACTAAAAGAGTCAAATTACATATATAAAAAAAAATATATAAAAAAAACTACACGATGATAAAGAACACACAATAGCAAACTAATGAAAATTTCAAATGCAATCATAATTTAGAAGAAGTATTCACGGAGACAGAGTAAATGTATATATATACAATATATATAAAAAAAAAGTAAAGCACCCAAATAAACCAAAATATTTGCAAAGTATAAAATCAAACAAAAAGGGTACACATACGTAGGACGTGACATTGCCTACCCTTAGCATCCTCTTCCAAATCCTCTTTACTTTCTTCTTGTTCCAACCTCTCACGTGCATTCGTGAATACAGATTGAAGAACGATGGAATCCTCATGGATTAGTGATGCCTCTTCATTGTAGTTTTGTGCGTTTTTACATAATTGCATAAAATCACGCTCCAAGTCATCAAGATCAGTATACTACAAAAAAATTAATAAATGATATATTTAGTTATATAAACAAGGAGACGGAATGAAGAATGAGAAATTAATTTTAATTAACTATGACGAAGAGCTATAGTTTGACACTTACCTTATTTTCTTCAATTTTACCAAGAATCTTCTTAATATCTACAGGTTTTTTAATTACTTCATAATAATCAGGAAGCTCCCGTCTTGACGGAAGCTTGACGAAAGGCTCACTTAGAACGCGTCCATCGCTACATGAAAAATATAAAATACAACAGTTTAGAACAACTTTCTTTGTGTGTATTTCTCCAAAGTGATAACAAGCTTAAATGTAAAGTCCACAATACAATATTTAGAATATTATTTTTTGTTGGCTCCATTCAAATTTTGACAATGCGACATCATTACATGATATACAGATATTTATTTAAAGCGTTTTTCTTTTTTTACTTTTTTTTTACACTTGAAGAAAGTGCAAAAAAAGTCAATACTGTTTTAAACTTTAAAAGAATAGTGTACAAACGACAAATAAGAGAAGGCTCAGTGAGTTCAAAGTCTGGATTTGGAAAATACTAAGCGAATGTATACATCAAGAGCGTTCGCATCAATAGTGAAAAAGTTCTTACTATATATCACATTCATTGGTAAATTGCAATGGAAAATATTGTGATTTTTTTTTTTTAAAAAAAAAAGAAAAGAAAAATAATAATAGTAACAAGAAATAAACAAACAAAAAAAAAAAATGATAGAGGAGCTGTTCAGACATCAAATCACAAAAATAAAGTGTAACGACGTACGAATGGAGATACTGGCAGTGAACAGTGATGATTGATTGATTGATTGAATTATAATAATAATAATAATAATGACAATAATAACAAAAAAATGAAAAAATAACGAAAACCCTCGACTGTAAATACCTGTCTTGATATAGAACGATAACATCCATGAGCTTTTTCATCTTTCTCATCTTGAGGGGAGATTTGGATTCACTCACCCCAACATTCCCATTCCCTCCTTTCACTCTACGTCTTTTTCTCCCTAGCTCTTCCTGTTCTTCTTCCTCAAAACGACGCTTCTTGTTTTTATTTCTCATTCGTTTCCTTCCTCGCTTGTCATTTCCTTCAATGCCTAACGATAAGTCATCTTCGTCAACCTCCACACCTTCTTCATCCATAGCCTATGAGAAATAAGGGTTATGTATTACAACAAGTAAACATACATTATGTAGCTTTGGACAATTTAAGTAAATAATATGTATTTAAACTTACGCCGATGACTTTAAGCCATTCCTTTTCAGTGAGAGAATCACTATAGTCGACTTCTTTACGTTGGCGAGAGCCCCGCCCATAATTAAATTTATCGTTTTCATCATCATCATCCCATCGGGGGTCCTTAAAAAAAACATGACATGCCATTACACACACATTTTTCTTCAATTGAGAACAACCAATTATTTGAAATTCAAGAGCTTAAATTCTCCTCATGTGAATCATATTTTTTCCTTCTTTTGTCATTCAATTAATATTGTTATTAAATACTATAAAAAAAAAATATATATAGTCATCATCATACATCGTCGTCGTCACGTAAAAGCCAATCAGGAAGTTCACTATCATCCATCAGTCTTGGTCTGGCATCAGTAGCAATATCTTCTTTCCTTCGTTCCACGTCCATCTTTTGAAACAATTCAAATTCAGGCTCAGAACGAGCAATCATTTGATTCACTGTTTCATCATCTGGGACTTCATTTTCTTCTTCATCCTCCGCTTCATCTTGATGTAAAATAGTTTGCAAAAATTGCTTTCTGTCCGCTCCGGTTGACTTCTGATCGAACATACCGGCTTGGATAACCTATAAAAATGAATAAGTACAAAATAAATTTTTAATATATTTACTTAATGTCATCATTTATATTAATTATAATTAATTTTACCTTTTCATCCATATTCAATTTGTAACGAGCAGCAGCTAAAATTCTCTCTTCTACAGAGTTCACTGTCATCAAACGGAGTACTCGCACTTCATTTTGTTGACCTGAAAGTTTTGTAAAGTAATTTATTAGTTGGAGGATCAAAAATTATCATTCAAATGCACTTGTATAGAGTATGAAATTAGACGTATATATATATCACTCACCAATTCGATGGGCTCGATCTTGAGCTTGTAAATCCTATAGTAAAAAACGACAAAAATGTGTAAGAACATGTGATTTTGGTGATAACGAAGAATTCTAAGCAAAAACTATAGTTTATATACCTGGTGTGGATTCCAATCAGAATCAAAAATGACAACGGTGTCTGCCGCTTGCAAATTCAATCCTAAACCTCCTGCTCTTGTACTTAGAAGGAAAATGAAATAATCTGAGGTTGGATCATTAAACTTTTTCAAAAGTTCTCCACGATCATCTGATCTTGTCGTTCCATCCAACCGTAAATATTTGAATTCTCGATAATTCAAGTAATCCTATAAAATTCAACAAATACAATAATTAAATAAAACCAATACAGAATCACAATCTCAATAACGCTTATTTTCATTTACCTCCATAATAGTCATGAGTTGTGTCATTTGACAGAAAAGTAAAACTCTGTGATTGGTTTTAAACAATTTCGGTAGAACACGATCAAGTAATTCGAATTTACCAGATGAACGATACAAATCAGCTGTTACATGACCAGATGCATCACTATACACATCTAAAACAACAAAACAACAATAAAACCAATATTATAGACTCCCCAGTTTAAAATATATATACATCTCCAAGTCAAAACTCTCACCTTCAATATGCTGGAACATGAATGGATGATTACACATCTTCCTCAGCTGCATTATCGTGTTCATAAGTATTTTGGAACCTGAGGTCATAAAAAAACCACTTTAAAGTATTAGTACACATAACAATTAGACAATTAGTACGACTTAAAACCTGAATAAAAACGGATTTTGCGGTCCATAAAGTATAATTTTCGAACCTGGCTTTCCGCCTGACGGGTCAAAGGTCACAGGTCAAAAACACAGAAAAAAAAACAATTTAGAAAATTAGTACACATAACAATGTTCTTCTTATTACACATTTAGTACGCCTCAAAACCTGAATAAAACCGAATATTTTGTAGTCAATAAAGTATAATTTTTCTGTCAGGGTAGGAATGGTGACCCAAGGTCACAATGAATAATGAATATTTCATTACATGTCAGTTATGTCACACACACAAAATAAATCTAAACTTTTTTTTTTCTCTTCGTTTCCCACTAAATATTTTTGAAAAAAACGTATGTACGCGTCATAGAAAAAACTCGATTCCTTTCGATTTCTTGTTTGGGCAAGAAAAAAAAGCGACGAATGTGATTTCACTCTCGCTCCAGTCTTGTTTCGCTCATTTCGTTTTCAAAATTTCTGGAGGAGAGACCTTGTCGCTCTCTCTGTCGAAGGTCTCAATAAAAAGTATTTTAAAATATCTGTTTTGTCGTTTTACACTTAAAATACAAAACTATAGCATATTATATTGCCTTACCGGCTTTCCCCTTTTCAGTGCCATCCGTGAGTAGAACTCCTTTCGTTTGCATGTGTCTAAAAAAATGGAATACACACGTTTTATATATAATCAATCAAACGAAATGTAGATGTATACACAAATAATTTTTAAAAGTATCTCTGCATAATCAATGTACTACTGCACAGTAATTTTCTATTGACATACCTATATAGCACACGTTGAAGACCAGACATGTCACATTTAATGATATACTCGACTTTATCAGGCAATTGGGACTCGACTTCTTTCTTGAGACGACGAAGTAGGAAAGGACGAAGTACTTTATGAAGACGACGAATAATCAAAATTGTTTCTTCTTCATTTAGCTCAACTTTCTCACCCGTTGTGGCGAAAGGGGCATTGAACCACTGTTCAAAAGTCGAACAGGATTTGAAAATGGAAGGAAGTAAGAAATTAAGGAGAGCCCATAATTCGGGTAATTTATTTTGTAGTGGCGTTCCAGTCAATAGAAGCCGATGTGGAGCCAGGTAATGTGTGTTCAAGACTTGAGTCAATTTACAGTGGTGGTTCTTCATACGATGACCCTCATCAATTATCATGTACTTCCAACGAAGCTGGTAAAACAAACAAATACACAAATAAATAAATAAATGTAATTTTGTTGTTCTATACATAATAATAATTTCAAAAGAAAATCAACTAGAGGCTAATTAAGTTTTTTTTAAGACTGAAGAATGATATTGTTCTCTTTCTTTTTTAAATGTTTTTGTACCTTGGCTAGCACCGCTTTATCTTTAATAATATATTCATATGTCGTTAGGAGAACATTAAATTTTGAAATTCTCATGGAATTTTGAAGTTGCCTTCGTCCAATAGGTGAGCCTTTGTAAGGAACAACATTGACGGAAGGTGCCCATTTCTCAAATTCCAGTACCCAATTTGAAAGTGTCGATAATGGAACGATGATCAAAAATGGTCCAAGATTCTTTTTTCTTTCCATTAGAAAGGTTATCAGACCAATCGTTTGAATAGTTTTTCCTAAACCCATCTCATCAGCCAATATTCCATTCAAATTATTGTTGTATAAGGAGACAAGCCATTCCAGACCCTGAATAGAGAGAGAAAAAAAAAATCAGCAAAAGATTAAAAAAATAATGCATTTAACTTATTGAACCATGATGAAACGTGCATGAATTATTGTACATGAATTATTTAAATATGACACATGTTACATACTATTAAATGACTAAATGACAAAAGACTCTTACTTTAACTTGATATTCTTTAAGTTGTCCATTAATCAAAATCTGAGCTTGTTCTGTAACTTCTTCGTGAATGGTATGAGCAATACCGTAATAACTCTGCTCACCAGTTTGATTTTTATATTCATCATCCTCTCCCTTAGCTTTAACAATGACCTGCTTGACCACTTCCAATGGGATTGCTTCAGTCTCTTTAACCGGCTCATCTGGACTTAGTGTTTGGAGTACAGGTGGTGGAAGAATTGGAGGAATGACAAGAGGAGCAGGAGCTGGACCTGAATTAATCAAATAAATGAATAAAGAGGATGATTTCAAATTCCAATAATTTACATGGAAAAAATTAAATGAGTATATAATACTTAGATACATATTTTCAAGACAATATTTAATAATAATTACCGGGTTCTTCCTCTCCAGACTCGTCATCATCCGAGCCACTTTCCTCTTCTTCCTCTCCTTCTCCCCTTGGAACGACTGCCCAACCTGGATGAAGTTCCAACCAAGTAGACACTTGTGATGCGTATGGAGCATCATCACCGGTTAAAACTTTCCCAGAAGAACTTTCAACTACCGTTATTCTAGCCTCAGCAGCCTGTGATCCTTCATCTGCTAAACCTTCCATAGGCTCTCCCTGGTCACCCTTGGGAGATTTCTTCTGCTGGGACATACGTAAAAAAAAGAAAAATTTACACATACATATTTGGATACATTAAAAAAAGTAAATAAATAATGCAACAACAAAATAAACATGGGATTGTTGTGGGTGTCTGTAAAAAACAAATTGAATTACCTTCTTTTTCTTTTGTTCACGTTGTTTCCGTCTCTGATCGGTTTTATGCTGTTTAACCATTTCAGTAAGATTTGCAATGTACTCGTCTGTCTGACAGAGAAGGAAAGCCAGACGTTTGTCCTTCTTCTGATCGATGAGCTTTCGATATCCTTCTTCATCTTCCGCCATGAGACGTCGCATACGCTCTTTCTCAATACGCTCTTGCTCCTTTTTCTGTTCTCTCTCCGCATTGGCATGATATAAAAGTACAGATTTATTCAGTCGTCCAACCTTCAGCTGGTTATTCTTGTGGTATTCTCTCAAATCTTTACCATGTTGCAAGACAGAATTCAGGAATTCCTATTAAAAAAAAGTTCATAGAGATTAATACAACAAACAAAATTACAGATGTGGGTAGTAATCAAAATTATTGGAATGTACATGTTTTCCTCCAAAGCATCAATAACAATGATAATAAATACCTGATGTTTTTGTCGGCGTCTTCTTTCGGCTTCTAATTTCTGTTGTTTTTCAAGTTTCTCTGTTGCTCTTGCCTCTCGTAGACCTTGTCGTTTTGTTCTTTTATAAGCTTTAATTTGTAGGGACGTTTCTAAAGTTGAGTCTCTTCTCATACAGGCTACAACCTAAAATTTATTTAAAAATTAATTCATTAAAATCATTTCTTCCTTTTTTTTGTTTTGAAAATGTTTATATACAATTAATTGAATTAATAATTTTTATTTTTACCTCTTGTCGTAGTTGTCTTTGAAAATTTAAAAGTCTTAAAGCTCTAAGTTCTATTTGGGCTTTACAACGAAGATCTTCAGCCATTGTAGTTGGTATGTTTGATAGTTCTTGAAGTCGAAAAATGATTCGATTTCCCAACCTATTTTCCCTTTCCTGTAGAACGATGACAGGGTCAATCCCTTCTGGCTTGGCCATCGGTGTTAAACGATTTTGTTTTTGTGGAGGTGCCTGTGCAGAAGCTGGAATATTTTGTTGTTGACCACCTTGTGGACCAGGTGGTCTAATACTACCCATAGGCACCATTTGCTGCTGCTGTTGTTGTTGCTGATGCTGTTGCTGCTGTTGTTGTACTTGTTGTTGATGTTGTAGTTGTTGTTGCTGCTGTTGTTGTTGCTGTTGGACTTGCTGCTGATGCTGTTGTTGTTGCTGCTGCATTTGTTGTTGTTGTTGAGGAGTTGGACCACTTGGTGGAGGAATCGGACTTGAAATGGGCTGTTGGACAGTATTGGGAGGAGGGGGAGGAAGTACCGGTGGACCTTGACCAATTTGTGGACCATTCATATGGATTGGTGGAACATTACTACTAGGACCAGATTGCGGATGTCCAGGAGGTGGCGGACCAGGCATCCGAATTGGCGGGGCTCCCATACCCTGTGGAGGTCTAGGTGGATACGAACCAGGTGGTCCAACTGGCGGGCCAGAAGGAACTACCGGGCCTTGTGTGCCTTTACCTTGCATAGCCGCATGGATTTGAGGTGACAAAGGTTGATTTCTAGCCAAATACCGGTAAGCCATAATTTGAGCTTTTAATTGTTGAAGTTGTAATTGAGAAAATGTTGATGCCTTTAAAGGATCATTCAATCCTTGCGGTGGTCCTTGCGGCGGGCCTTGTGGGGGACCTCCGTAACTCTATACATAGTATTACAGTATTAATACATACGTATATGTATGTATACAAGTATGTACTTATACCAATTCACTTTCAATTGTAATTTTAAATTAGTAAAAATGAATTTAAAAAAAAAAAAACTACTACACGTACAGGTCGAGGTGACATATTTGGAGACATATTTGGATCTTGCATATTTGGTGGTACATTTGGAGGTGGAACATTAGGTGGTCCCATATTTGATCTTGCTCTCATGGCTAAAAGTTGAGAATATCTAGGATCATCTTGCATTCCTTTTTCTTCCATTGTAGTGATGGCTCTTTGAAGGGCATTAATACTATCAGGAAGCTGAAAAAAAGAATAGACACCACAAAATAGTTTGATGAGTATATGTTGTATTTATAGATTCGCTTCAAATAATAATAATAAATTGTCACGAGTACGTTAAAAATTATGTTATTTATTTTTTCTTTATGTATTTACCCCTGGAGGTCCACCCTGTTGATTTGGATTTGGTTGTTGTTGCTGTAATGGTGGACCAGGTTGTTGTTGTTGAGATGGATGATGCATTGGGGGTCCAGGATGACCTCCGCCTGGACCTGACATTGGATTTTGTGGTGGACCAGGATAATGATGAGGTACAGGTGGACCCGGCATTCCTCCGGGAGGAGGATGATGTTGTTGCTGTTGTGGAGGTCCCATAGGCATTTGCTGCTGTTGTTGTTGTTGTTGAGGATTTGGTGGTTGATTTTGTTGTTGTTGATTCGGTGGTGGCATGTTGGGAGGTTGCTGTGGATTCTGTTGTTGGGGAGGCATTGGTGACCCAGCGGATGGTGGATTTTGAGGAGGTCCCATTGATGACTGCTGTGTCATTCCACCACCAGACGCCATCTTAAATTCTATTTATCTTGCCTATATATAATAAAACAGAAAATAAATGACAAATGTTACTTAAATACACTTCATGGAAGGATATATAATTGTCATCATCGAGTAGACAGCGTGAATTATTTTCACACCTGTCAAAATAAGTCATTGCAATATTGATTTTTTTTCAATCTTTCCTTTATTCTAATAAGTACATATGCATATATACTAGTACGTATACTTGTCTCTTTCTTTCCATAATACCATGTATTTAATATCTACTTCTCCCGTTTTAATACTCAAACTCTATACAAAAATAGTCATATTTTCATCATGAAATCCACAATCATTTAAAATGCCCAATCCATTTCTCTTCTCTCTGTCTGACAATTTATATTATTATTTTTGAATAATACAAAATGGAAAGACTGCCATGTCATGACTCACACACAAAAATCCTTTATTTAATAGTAAATAGTAGAGAAATCCTCCTTACCTCGATACGTGAAGGAACACATGAACAATACAATAATAATATAAAATTATCTTAAATGAATTAAATACCACACTTTAACTGCAATGGTAAAGTTTTGCTAGTATTTTCTAGCTTTTTTAATATTATATTTATAATTTTAGAAGCCGAGTTTTTTTTTGTGTTCAGCTATAAGAAGCGCAGGCGGATCCCTTTGAATTGGATAGAAAAAAATTGTTGGGAGTTTTGGGAGCTCTGAGCAGCTCGAATTTTCGTTTGTGTTAAGTAAGTATGTACATAAGTGAGCGAACAGTGCTTTAGTACTTAAATACATATATAGTGAGAGAAGGCTGAACATATTATACGACGATTGTGTGTGCGAGAGAGAACAAGAAAAAGTGCAAGAGCGTCAGTCGACTCAGTCAAGTTTTGGAACTCGAAGCAAACACATCAAAATGTACGTCTCTGTGAATAACGTGCTCAACTATAGTTGTTCTATGTAGCTCATACACAGTGAAATAAATTCCATATATTACATACGAGTGTGAGTTGAAATATATATTATTTATACAAACCTCTCTCTGTGAGCGAAGCAGGAGAGAGAGAGAGAGAGGAAAGCAGAAGCAGCAACACACACACACACGAAACGAAACACGACGAATCCAAAATACAAAAATGTTCTTGAATAATAATATTATTAAAAAGTAATATCAAGACATTTATATACTAGACGTATAATGACTATAATTGTGTTTTTACTGGATACCTCGGCTTCTATGAACCAACGAGTATTTCTCGGTGGACGGCCTACTTTATTAGATGTTGCTAAGAGTGCTGTAGAAACTTTTGTCAAGGTATATATATGTATAAAAAATATATTATATACAATTATAAAAAACTGAAAGAGGGATCAACGAACATTGTTTAGTATAGTAGAGAGAGAGTATACTACTAGTAAAACTAGTGCACTGATGATGATAACGTTTAATATTTACTACATGAATCCTCTCATTCATCATTTGCATAAAATATGAGAAATTATGTTGTATGCATAGTACTTTGATGGATTTATATGAGCCATAATCTAATCTAATTATTTATTGTTTTATACACATTTCATTTATAATAGGTACGGCAGCGTTCTCTCGATAGTCGACAAGATCGCTACATGTTATTAACTTTTGAAGAGCCGCCTGGAAATATTAAGGTTTGATCAAAGTTTACAAGACAAATAATATAAAAGTATTGATACCCAAATTTTGCAATTCAATGAATATGACTTTTATAATTTTGTATTGTTATACATCATATAGGCTGGATGGAAGGAGAATCTTGGAACGTTCATGTCAGAACTCAAAAAGTAAGTTGTGTACATTTATTTACGAGTACGTGTCAGTCCAGGAGAAAACCCACAGTAACATGTGGACGTTCACTTTTCTGCACCTATATGTATTAATGATAATATGCTCATGTCCAAATACACAATTTTACAACACAGCACAATTGTATATATATATGAAATGTGCGACAGTCAAAATAGCAATGTGCGGATTCAAGGATCCTCATTTAGACTGAATTCGAATCTGCAAGGAAAACCGCGAATCCGCCAGCGCAGATTTTATTATTTTTTGTAGAAATTCCTCTGGAATTCCTACATATACGTATAGACTGGAAATCCCAATACTCTGTGAACAAGAGTAGGAATTCCGTGTGGACTGACACTTTTCAGTGAAAAGTTTTCACTATTAACACTCAATATTTTTGAATAAGGAAATTGTTATCTTCATTTTGTTCTATTCTATATTCTAGTTTGCAAGCAAATGGTTTAACTACACTTGGTCATGCCCTTCGTCATACGTACGTAATTTTTGCCAAAGAAATTATATATATTTTTTAGTTTATTTCCTTGATTTTGCAACTTTTTTCTTTTTGACATTACAGATTCGATGTACTTAATGTAAATCGAATGCAACATGGAATTGATACATATGGACAAGGAAGGTAAAACTGAATTCATATTAAGAACACACTTCTATCCTGTACTACTTGTAATAAGTTATTACTTGTAACTCACAACTCAACTCGTAATAACTCACTTGAAAGTAAACATTTGTATATTCTTACATAGATGTCCATTCTATTTGGAACCCTCAATAATTGTTGCAATCACGGACGGAGGCAGACTGTCATCTAATTCTGGAGTGCAAGAAGAAGTATGACAAAGTTTTATCATCGTATACATTACGATTCGTAGCATGTACTTACTACTTGCGATATTCATGGTTCTAGTTAGTCATTACAGTAATCCTTTTCTTTTTTACTTGTTTTTCAGTTGAAAATGCACGGTTCTAGTCCTGGTTTTGAATTGACACGGGAGCCATTCAGATGGGATCAACGTTTATTTAGTTTAGTTTTGAGGATGAGTGGTCAACCAGCTGGAGAGACTCGAGAAACTGGTCTTGGACTCGTACCTTCCGACACGTCTCCCATTGATGCCATGTGTGAAGTCACTGGTGGACGATCCTATTGTATTACAACTCATAGAATGCTTCATCAGTGCATTGATTCCCTAGTTCAAAAGGTCCAGGCAGGAGTTGTGATACATTTCGAAAAGGTTGGCCTCGATCCGCCTCCTTTAATTAATAATTTAGAAGGTAGGTAATCAGTTTGCATAGATGGACATGCAATTTTTACGAACATTTCTTCAAAAATAATTTCCCATAAAATATTGAAAGGAGCCTCCGCATTTTTTTGTTTTACAATCACTTCGCTTATCATTATTGTTATTATTTTTATCTTTACAAATACTGTAGTGCTTTGACTTATTTTCTTCATAATTTATTTCCTTCATAAGGATCCTCATACATTCTTGGACTATGTTTCAGTTAAAGGAATGACAATACATACATACCGCAGGCTAGATATTTCATGACAATCCTTAGTTATTGTTTTCATCTTGTATTTCTTGTCATCGTTAGGAATGCTGAATTGTGGCCTATTAAAATTCGGCGTAATGATGCATACTTGCATACCATGTTTTTGGGATTTGTATTTTACTTGGGTTCAAAACGTGGAAGCTGTAATTAGTGGTAGCGTTATAAGTTTTATAAGCATATGTATACTATTACTATTAGTATTGATTTTAAATTTTATTATACTTCCTTTTGTTCCCACATTTCATTTATACTCGGTATAAATTCTATTTCTATCATACTAGTGGTGTGTGTGTATTGTGTGTATGAATAAAGATTGACTACAGTATTTGATTTGGTGATATTAAATGGTCCAGAAATTCCGAAGAACTTCAATGGCCATTCGTCTCTCTCTCTCTCTCCGTGAATAATAAAAAAATTGCTGTTGGAAATTGGAACGGAAGTAATTAAAGAAAGAGAGAATCATTCTTCTGTCCGTGTGTAATAATTATAATGGACAAAATAATAATAACAATTTGATGACTTCTTATTATTGCTAAAAATTAAATAAATACAATAATGATGCTCATTTATACATTTATTTATGTTTTTTACATTAATTCAAAATAATAATGTCGCTTTTGTTTGTTTTTTTTCTTTGGTATTTGTATTTGAATGTAGGAAAAGATGACGCAGAGCTAGAATCACTAGAAGAAAAGAATGACATCCTGAAACAGTCATGGCATAATTCACGAAAAATGATTTATGTCCCACGGACAAATCAAAAGGGGTTTGCTGGAGGATTTTGGCCTATACCTGAATCATTTTGGCCAGATACAACCCTCGTTTCACTTCCACCACGATCTGCTCATCCTCATGTTAAATTTACTTGCATAGCTCAAGAACCTCTGGTCATTGAAAATTTTCCTTTTGACAAGTATGAGCTTGAGCCTAGTCCTTTAACTCAATACATTCTTGCTCGGAAACAACCATCATTTTGTTGGCAGGTAAATTGATTATCTGAAACACATCGTAAGCATTTGGGTTTTATTTCCAAATTTTTTCTAACACTCAGTAATAATGAATTTTAATATTAATGAATTCCTTTTTTTATTTTTAAATGTATAGGCATACATTGGAAACGGCTCAAAGAATAGTCAACTTACTCAGCCATTTGGCTATTTAAAAGCATCTACGAATTTAACATGTGTCAATTTATTTGTGATGCCTCATAATTATCCTGTTCTGCTTCCATTATTAGACGACTTATTTAGGCTTTATCGTCTCAAACCGTCCAATGAATGGAAAGCCCAGTTTGGTATGTATGTCTCTAGTATGCCAGGTCAGTTCTTTTTATATTCATATTCCTTTTTATGCATTCATTATTTGTAACTAAGGCTATTTATTATTTTCTAATTTTTCTATATATACTTAAAACTAGAAGCCATTGTCTAAATCTATATTTTTCATTTATTTTGTTAGTCTACTATGCGGGTCCATTGAAAAGAGCCTTGATACGAATGGGGGCCGGAATGATAGCCCAGTCAATTAATGAAGATACTTTCCTTTCTTATTCCGTTCTCAACTATTTAAAGAAATTAAAAGCACAGGCTAAAGTTGAATTTGAAAGAACTTGTAGTGAAGTTGGTGTACGTGTGAAAATATCCGAGTCCAAACAACGCACCTTGACATCGTACAAAAATCCTTTTGATGTTCCACGTCATCAGTTATTAGATCACATAGCCAAACTTAGAACAAGTATTTTAAAGCCCAAACCTACTTCAGATTTACAACAAGGTAAAACATTTCATACACTTCAATGACAACAATTAATGTAACTGGAGATTCTCAGTACCTACTGCTCCTTTTTATTAATTAACTTTACTCTTTTTTTTAAACATTAATGACAGAAATTATAACTATTGTATTCCTTTCCTCATTTTGTTTGTATAGAACTCCTTCATACTATGCCTGTTGGTCAGATGGGTAATTACCAAGAGTATTTGAAGAGAATGCCTACTCCGCTACGTGAAATTGAATCTACACCAGTTAGGCAGCATATGTTTGGGAATCCATTCAAAATTGACAAGAGGATGATCATTGATGAGGCGGACATTGACTTCCTTGGTCAACAGGCAAAAAGTGCCAAGAAAGAATTAGCAGCTGCTGCATTGGCTGCTGCACAACTTTCACAAAACCAAATGCCTTCATCAAATAATAACAATAATAATAATTTACCTCGAGTCTCTAAAAGAAAACCTGGTCCTCTACCCCGTGATTATTCGTTTACTCCTAAACTAAAAAGGCGAGATTCTACAAATTCACAAGATTCTTTTGCTTCTAGTGATTCCAATTTTATGATGACACCTCCATCCTGTCCTTTCCATTCTCCTTCTACTACTTTTACTCCTATTCCTACTTATAAGGATAAAGAACAATTTACACCAATGTCTGATTCTGATACAATTTCATCTTCACCCCCAACAACAGTATCGTCATTCGTTAGTCCACTTTTTTCAAGTTTTTACAACATGGAAAGGGAAAGAGGTAGAGAAGATCGCAGGTTAAGGGAAGATCCATATGAATTTAACGATAATATTACTCCTACCCTGAAAATGATGAAAGAATCTGTACCTGAAATTGAAACACCATTGGAGATTGACGACAAATCAAAGATATTTTCAACAACAACGAGTTCAATTATTTCTTCTTCTCCTGATTCAACTACTTCAGCACCCCCACCAACAACAACAGTAAAAGAAGAATTTGAAACAAAGCCTAATCGAAATGCAAATGTTATACTATCCTCTAGTAATACTTCTACCACAAATCCTTCCACTACATCCAGTTCATTTTCTACGAATTCATATCTTTCGGAAAATTTGCCACTCTCCATTTATGACGACTTTTTAGATCAAGACACAGAGACTGATGATGACGTACAAGAAGAATTTATTACACAATCTGAAGCAGAACAACAAGAACAAGAACAACTATCTCAAGACGAGGACGAGGAGAAAGAAAAGGAAAAAGAAAAAGAAAAGGAAAAGGAAAAGGAAAAAGAAAAAGAAAAGCAAGTACAAGACAAGAAGCAAGTACAAAGGAAGGAAGAAGAGAAAGTTGAGGTTTTGAATAAAAAACGACAAAATGAAAATGTTAGTCAACCAGGTGAAGAAGAAAATGAAAGTGGTGGTAGTAGTAGTAAATTAATATTGGATAGTAATAATTTTAATCTGACTGAACGGACGACTGTAGAAAATGTAAGTAATAGCAGTAGGAACGGAGTACCTTTGTATGCCGGAATGAAGACTCCACCTCGTACAAGCGTTGTCGTGCCTGTAAATGGAGATGTCAATCCAATTCAACAACAACATCAGTATTCGACAGCAATAGTAGAAAATAATAATTTGGTAAATTCAGTTTCTGTTCCTGCTCCTCCCCCTCCTTCTGTTATAGTAGAGAATACGACTCTAATAAATTTTCCTATCTTGAGTGCTAGTAGTGTTCATCATCCAATTGCTAGAACTAATGGTTTGTCTCGTGGTGTTGATGTGATAAATAACCACATTTCTTTTGTTCCTTCACCCACATCCTCAGTTCCCGAGGCTTTGTTAAATCATGTTAATAATAACAATAATATCAATACAAATGACAACAACAAGCCTAGTAAGAAAAAACTACCAGTTCCCGAGTCAGTAGCTGAATCAAAATTATTTACAACCACTTCTCACAATGAAGAAGATGTGCCTAAATTGGACGAGGAAGTTGTGCGTCAACATAATTTCAAATTAAGAACACAGCTCTATACAGAAATTCGTCGACCTGTATTTCGTAAGTAGATTTTATATTTAAAAAAATGCGCAAGTATAATACTAGAGTAATTTACTTTTGACTGGTCAAACTCTAATGTATTTAAAAAAATTAATTGAACGATTTCTTGTTTTTCATTTTATAGGATCGGATGTTTTTATTTCAAAATTAAAGGATGTTGTGGGTTCTCCAGAAGTACGAAATGAGTTTGTCCGAGGATTGGAACGAGAAGCATTACGCTTCAAAAGAAAACGGATTGTTGAAATGTTATCAAAAAATCTTTCAGACGTGTCAACTGTTAGACTCTGACGACGACGTTGTATACAAAAATTACAGTTCAAGTCAAGCCACCATCAACCCAAAGTTTTTAAAATTAATGTTAAGTTCCCCTTAATTAAGAAAGTGTTTAAGTTAAGCTAACGATTAACTTTTTAAAAATGGATTTAATCATGATGCAGGATTATACACCCATATGTTGCATATTATTTCTTTATAATATATACCTATTCAGTGAATAGTATGAGTACTCATACTATTCATCTATATACTACGTAGTATACTGTATATTTTCCATTTCTAGATACACGTAATATAACATATATACACATTTTATTTCATTTTTAATGCTTTCAATTCTTTTAAACAAACTCATAATATAATATACATATATATATTTATATCCATATTTAAAAAATGAATTACGATACAATCTCCACAGAATAGGGATTTTTTTTTGTACGAATATGACAAAAAAATTGCGCATCATATCCTAAACAACAACTGCTACTGTTATATTTGATAATAGTCATTTAAGTTTACTTGTGCTCACAAGCATATATTGTTGTTAAAATAATAACAATTATTTTTTTTGTTTTTCATTATAACTGACCAGTTTTTTTTCCATTTTTAATGCGTATATGTATAAAAAATATGTAGTATTTGATCGTATTCTCGTTAATCCTATATATATGACATATAAAAAAAAATCAAGCCTAAGTTTTGTTGACTTTTACTTGAGTCCCTTAAAAACATACCAATACCGAAATGGAAAGTCAACTATAGTACACAACTACGTGATTTTCTCTCACATCAATACGGAATAATACCCAAAATGCTTGTCCAGTTTTTTTACTACTCTCTCCTCCCCCACCTCCCACTCTCGCGTGAGGAATCCTCACTGAGGATGTGTGTGTGTGTAAGAAAAGAAACAAAGAACAGTTATTCATACAATAAAAAAGAGAAATACATTTTAAAATGAGATATAAAATATAATAATGACATTGATATGTATTATGTATCTAATGTTTGTGTAACTATTTTTTTGAGCTTGAGCAGAAACTGCCTGTCTCTCTGTGGTTCTCTCTCTCGTCGTCCTTTTCTACGGTTTCCTTTTCTTTGGTATTTTTGGTAGTTTTATTTTATGTCTCATTTATATAAATTCAATATTTAATCACTACTTTTTTTGTGTCGACTACTGATTATCCCTGTGTTAGATTTTCTTGTCTTTTGTTTTCATTTTCATTTTTAAAGTTTATTTGCTGAGTAAGTATTTATGTAGTTAAATTGTATGCATAGAATTTAAAGAAGATTTACATTTACTTTTAATTAATTCCCTTCTTTCTTTTTTTTAATAATTTAATTTGTCAAAAAATAAGTTTGAATTATTTGATAGTAGAAGATTCGTATGATATTTATAAATAATTAGAGTGGAGAAAACATTGTCGAATTATCGACAGTGTCTGAATAGCCCGGTGCATCTAATAGACAACCAGCCACACAAGCATTCAGGAGACCGCATGCAGTTCCAGCCAAGAATGCGTACCTGTGTGCACATAAATATGTGACACGTCAAAGTCAAATCATTTTATTACACAAGGCCACATGACCTCTGATAATATTATTATATATATATCAATAATGAAACTTTCCCTTACCAAATTGTATCGGCCAAGTCTTTACGTCTTTGTGGAGCCATAAACCCAATCCCACCTAATTGAATTCCAATGGACGAGAAATTGGCAAAGCTACAAAGAGCATACGTTGCTATTGCTATACTTCGTTTCTAGGAAATGATATTTTAGAAAAAAACCAAAACAATTTCAAATTAAACTGTACGTACACTCAAGGATTCCGAGTTTTGGAGGAGGACGAAGACGAGAAAATCTTTATGACAATGAATGCTTTTTTGTAGTATATATCTATTTTAATGATGATATGAGAAAGTTTTTCCTTTGTTTTTTTTGTTTTTTTTTTTTACCGATAAAGGCTTTACAACCCGATTTGTCATCTCAATAAGCCTTTGATACGCCACAAACTCCTATAATATAGGACAAACAGTACATATATGTAACATATATAATTATGTCATTTGTACATGGCAACGGAAACCGGTATTCATAATCATACGTTCACGACAGTTTTGAGTCCCAGGAGCAAAGCAACATCTTCAACTTCTTGAGAATCCACACCAATTACATATGCCAAAGGGATGAATATTTTCCCGAGAATCGTCTATATGTATATATGAAAGCAAAATGACTGTGATGATGATTTTGATATTCTTATTTGATTTGTGTAAACTTGTTCAGTGGCTTATTATACCTATAACTATGTGTATATTGGTTGGTTTACCTCAAAAGTGAAATCTTCTAGTCCAACAAGGGATCCTAGCCAGCTGACCATTGAATTCAGGAAAGCGATGAAGGCCATGAAGGCAATCAAATTGGCTATAATATTTCCAATTAACATTACGCCTTGGGCTGCTCCCTGTGCGGAAATGAGAATAATGTTGTCATTTTGTATATTTATAGCAATTCATTAAATATATATATAATCAACTTCAAACGAACCTGTGCCGCAGCGTCAAGCGCATTTCCGGAACTCCTAATATATATATTAAGAAAAAGACATCAAATATTTGTTGTGTACACATTTTCTATATTATCGAGTAGGGGACATAAAAAAAATGGACATACTTTAAATTGATTTGTTTGATCTGATCTGCTGTTGTTCTCGAGACTTTGGTTTCCGGATAAAGTAATTTGGAAAGAGCCAAAGCTCCGGGCGCTGCCATAATAGACGCTGACAATAAATAGGATGCGTCAATTCCAAAACTGATGTAGGCCCCCATTACGGATCCTATATATATATAGGAATTACGATAGAGAGGGAAATAAATGATCATAATAAATATTATATTTTATGTCATTATGTTTGTATGACCCCTGCTGACCAACCTGCTATTGTGCTGAACCCACCCGTCATTACGGCATGTAATTCGGATTTCGTCATGTCCGCTAAAAATGGTTTGATTAAAATCGGGGCTTCTGTCTGTAATAAACAAAGACAAAATAAGTACATACATAAATACAGGAATTATTTTTCCCAAAAATAAAAAAATCCTGCTCTTATTTGAACACAGCCTAGGCTAATATAATTAAAACTCGAAGGAATTACCACAGATAATTAAATATTACCTGTCCAATAAAAATATTAGCTGCTGCGTTCATTGACTCGGCTGCAGTTGTGCCAACCGTGACCTTTTGTTATTGCGGCGAAGGAAATATATATATATTAAATCATTGATTAAAATTCAGTTACACACGGAAAAGTATACTAATTGATTCACTTTAATCAGTTTTTTTTACTTGTAGAAACCATCCCAACTTTGTTACAAGCCACATCATTGCTCCATAGTGGTAAAGCAAACTGATGAAAAAACTGAAAAAGAAGATGACGGACAGAGACTGAAATCAAGAATAAAAATAAAATAATTAGTCTACTTATTTTGATAAAAATTATTAATTCATGTATTTAATGAAATATAAAATGATTATATATATATATGTAACACTGTACTTTGAAAACAAAGATGGATGGTACAATGAAGGATTCTCCAGTGGACGTGGTAATGTTTCCAGTGGAGAGATAACCGTAGACAAAACCTGAGCCTTCATTCGTAAAATCGAGAAAAATGGCGATTTTTTTACTGATACAATTGAAAGCATCTCGGCCTCCATCCCATCTCAAAATCATGGCCCCAAAAACAAATTGAAGTCCGAGACCCCAAAATACTTGTGACCATTTTATATGACCAGGATGCTTTGAAAGTAGTAGACCCACAACTACGATCACTAAAATCCCGGATGCGGACACTAATCGTTGTGGATTATCTTTCGCATCCAAAACTATGAATGTGACGATCCCAGCAAAGCAGAGGAAGCCCAAACCATATGAAAAATACCTGTCAAATTTTTTTTTCTTTTAAATATAAAGAATTTCTTTTTATATATCTGTATATGTATAAACTATACTTGTAAAAAATGCAATCCATAATCAAAAATAAAGATATAGTCTACACATATTTTGTGATTATATGAAACTCTCACCATCGTCCAAAGAGAGGCCCAAAGATTTTTTTCACAGGACCTACAAAGATTTGTTGAATTTGTGGGCGAAGGAAACCTTTGAGAACGTAATAGTAGAAGAAACACCAGTACGTAATAGCAGTGAGGATAATGAGGATTCCGACTCCATTACACCAATCAATACTGTTCCCTCCATAATTCACATAGTACATGATGGTGGTAATGAAATAGGCATTATACAAAATCACTGCAGCAAACAGAAGGAACAAATTGAATTTCTTTTCATTTTGAATTACTGCTTGATATATCCCCGATCTAACACCGACCACAATCCGTGCAAAAATATTCACATTCCCATCAGTCACAAGATCCTCATGTTCCAGCACCTCAGTAATCTCATCATTATCAACTGGCTTCTGATGTTGTTGTGGTTTCTTTCCCTTTCGATTCTGCAATTCCTTGTCGGAATTCAAATTCAAATCTCCAATGTCAACATATCGATCCCGGATATTATTGGCATCATCCTCCTCCTCACCGCCGGCATTTCGACTTAATCTCTGGTTATTATTTATACTTGTAGGGGAATTCTCTGTTGAACTCTACACAAGTTCACACATTAATATATAATATATGGTATTCCATATACTTAATTCTTCTTATTGCGGTCAAGTACACATATATGTACAAGTATATCCAAATAAAATGAAAAATTCCGTTTTCTTTGTACCTGTAACTCGTCAGTAGCTCCATATCTCCTATCATTCACTGGAGTTGTTTGCTGGTTCATCTCAAAACCCGGATTGTCCATCTTGTTGCTACAATATATATAGTTTTTGATTACTCAGGAAAAGATTTAGTTTTTCCTCAAGTTCGATTCCATCCACATAAGTTTTGGATTTCCAAATTGCAGATGATAACCAGAAATATATACTCAAGTCGTCAAAGGATTGGGTTCAGCTATCTGTAATTAATAAATAAGTATAAAGTAAGCAAAATTGCACGACTATTTCATTGGACTCGAAAAAGAGAATTTACTGTATAATTTTTTTGTGTCCTAGTTAAAGCAATTCGAATGCGCAAAACTGTACTGTAACATCATCATTGTAAACTAATCCACATCCACACATGGATCACACAACAAAGTTTTGATAGGCATTTCATTGTTGACTCTCATATTTCCCCTGATTCTGTGACAGATAATTTCGGTAGTCAACGTACGATTCACCACCACACACAGGCAAACTTTTGAAAAGAACAACAGTCAACAACAATAAAGGACGGAAAATGTTATTAATTAACTATAATATGTATATACATCTACACAATAAGGGCTCTATTATTGCATGTATATACATGTATTATATGTATATATAGTGCCTATACTTTTATATCAATAGAGGAAAAACTATGTGCTTCGTTTTTTACATTTTGGTTGCCTTTTTCCTCCTCGTACGTATTATATAAGTACAGATATAGAAAAGGATGGATTGTCTATATCTAATTACCTGTATCTATATACTCTGTATTACCTGCTGTGTGTATAATTAGTCAAAACTCACAGACTATCTTACAATAGCATTTATTTTACCATCATAATTATAGCATACTCTTCATTTATTTCCCATTGGGATATGTAATTCACTTTTTAATTAGGTTAAGATTAAATAAATTGTTCGCCCATTGACAACCTATTGAATGAAAACTCTGCAATAATAAAATTATCTCATATATATAATGCTCTTATCGTCAATCGACATTCAATTCTCTACAAGCAGACAAAATGTGTCTGCTTTTTGTTCACACACATACAAAAGAATCCCAATATACTCCCAATATATATTTACATTGTGCATTTCTTTTCAGTTTTCAGTAAATAACTGTATGCATATGAATGCATGTGAAATCGAGTTGTTTCCCGTCTGTTTTTTTCGGTAATTCTAAAGGTTTGCAGTTAACAGGAAGGATCCAATTGGAATTTGGCATATGAGCAAATAATTTATGATTACATGACTAATTTTATATTGCAATGACATTATATTTGTTCTGGAATTAATTCCAGAAGCCAGAATTCCGGCTTCTGTTTTTTTTTTCTGTGTGTGTACTTTATCAATTGCTATTGAAAAAACAATCTTACGTGGATGTGAAGATGAAATGTGATGAGTAAATGGATAAAGTTCTATACAGATAAAAAAGGTACAAGTTCATTATATTCAGCCATAATTCAGAGGCATGAACATGAACATGATTCTCATTTCTGACTGTGTGGGAAGACGAGTTCAACTATATAACTGAATCAAATTTAACGGTAAATAAATAATAAATAAATAAATAAAATTCTAGTCGCACACCGTTTCCAAGAATTCTTTTTGAATATTATTTACAAAATACAGAAACTATAAATATTAATGTATATTGATCAAAATGGTGTGTGTGGAGGAAGAAGTATACTATTTATGTACATATTTGGTCGCAGTAATTGTAACTTGTAACTACACGCGTTTTACGAGAGTTGCGGAGTTGAGCAATAAATGCCATGTTGCTCAATACCCGTGATCGTGACTGATGCACACCTACTTAAGGACTACAAATTATTGCCTACTTATTTCGATTGTGTATACAAAAGTATTGCATTTTCATTATCCCCATTTTTATGGTGAATTTATGTGATACGAATTCGTTCAATATATATGCAACTACATAGATAGAGAGAAAATAAAGTCTGTGGGGAAGACTGAAGGAAATGTTTCCGGGCACAAATCAGTATTTTGTAGAGTACAGAGATTATTATTATATATAGGCACAAAGAATCGCAATTTCATACCCAAAAAGAGTTTGATGAGTATAGTCTTGAGATTTGCAGTTATTTGATCACATCACGTAATATTATCTCACTTTTTGAATCACAAACCCTTTTTCATACGAAAATTGATCAAAACGACTCATTTAAATACAAACTAAATTTTGTTAGTCGCGTGTCCGTGTATATAAACAAAGTGAAATGAGACTCCGATGATTCGGCCCAACTCGAATCTCTCTAAATTGGAACAGGCAAAGCAAGATTTTATTGGAAATCGCAGTGCCTATCTCAATTATGAATTATATGATATCACTCTCGTATCTCAATCTCAAGTGGTCCATTGATTGTACCTGTAGGAATTCTCTATCATTTCTCATTGTCACACACACACTTACACACATTTCACTGGTCCATTTAATCGGATATATAGTATAGGGTATAGTTAACTACAGTGGGAAAAGTACTGGGGAAAAGCTGCATGTATAAGTACCTACATAAATTGTTACGCACAATGTTATGACCCGCGAATGTAGTTTCTTTTCCACATATCCATAATTTTCCTGTCACACACTATCCGCACCTCTTTAAAATTAACTATTAATTTACTTTTGTACAATGTCCAACTTCATATTATCTTCAAAAAGGAGATCAACGATCGATAAAATTAAAAATTGCAGATATATAATTGAGATTTGATAAGGGAACACACTGTAATAATTGGAATAATAAATTACAAGGTGAGTGACTACACTTGTAAAAAACTTTTCAATAATAATCAATAGAAGATTATTACATTACTCGGGTTTTACTGATGAGTACTGATCACCATAGACAGTACTTGTTATTTCCATTGTCTCAAAGGACAATCCAATCCAGTCCAATCCGCATGGACACAAATTCGCATTTCATAAATGCGAATGCAAATATATTGCAAATTTCCTTAATCCGTATAGATGATTTAAAATATATCTACTTATATATGTGAACTGCGAATTGAACATTGGATCTCACTATCTGACTGAATTAAATACAAGAAGGAAAAATTATATGAATCCGTATATAGGGGAATTTATTGGCTACTTTGTTGTTCAGTGTGCAGCTATACAACTTTTTTTACAAGTGTGTATATAGTATAAATACATGTATATATATGTATGTGTGTGTGTGTCAGTTATTTATTTGCGAGGAGTTTTATAGGTATATGTCAGTCGGTGACGGTGCTGAGAGGCTTGTCATGAATGTATTATCTCACCAATTTTTTACTACATATATGATGATCATGACGATGGCATACTGATATACAACATAACATTATAACATTTATAACACGGCAAAAAAAACATGCTAGGGATTTCATTCTACCATTCATCTTTGCACTTGTATACCTATATATTTTGAGTTTCAAATCCCTGTTGACGCTCGATATCATCATTGTGAGTTTCATCCCTTGTTTTTACGCTTGGGTTTGCGCTTACATGTGTATATCCACGTATAAACCATGCATGAAGGCATATCAATTTATTTGCGTATTCAAATTTTCACGAAAATACCTAGAAAGTATACCGTTATAGCTTCAACTTTTCATTGTGTTCCTCGCTGTATTGTGTGTATATTTTATTTGTAAAGCTACACATCCAATTTTACTTCAATACATTATTCCATTTGGGAACTACTATATACACTTCATTGATTGCTCCCTGTGAAACGTGTTTTAGTTTTAATTGTATTTATTTAACTAGGCTTTTCGCGGAAAAGTTGTCTGGTTAAATTGTCCGTATGAAACCGGCAGTGTCAATTTTGTTCAATGCATTTTTTAATCAAGAAAGAAGAAAACAAAGTAAACGGGGGAAATCACATAGACAATATATATTTTTTACATTTTTCTTCATGAAAATCGTTTTTTTATTGCCCTTGCGTATAATAAAGACATTTTGATTAGTATTGTATCATAAGTATATATATATAATGTATACGTAGCTTACACATGAAAATGAAAACCAATATCAAGATTATTACGAAGATTACGACGTTTACGTAGATGAAGTTGACACGAAATATCTCTAAATATTTATACATACGAAAAAAGTCTAAAAACTATATATGTAAACTCTGTGTATACATCCATTATGTATGAATCAGGTTTTGAGAGGAAATGAAACACAAAAAGTATGTATACTATATATATACGTAAGAAAGAACAAGAATATATATATGTTTATGTAGTACAGCAATAATAATAATAATAATGATAATAATAATTGCAATTAATCCTATCGTCATTTCATTTAACCTAATCTAATGATAGATTAGATCTTACAATAATATTTTATCATCATCATCATCATTTTTATTATTATCTATATGTAGTAGTGTTGTTGTTCTTTTCAATCTTCACCCCTTCTTGTTGTACAAATACCAAGTAAATAACATCATAAGTAAGTCCTACAATTAAACTTATTGTAATTATCATTAGATCATCAATTAAAATATATGTATGTGTATATTTTACTATAGGATATATATATAGGAGGATAGTATTCTTATATATATTATTATGTAGATAACATGCTAATGAGTACTTATGTAAATACGTATGACATATTTATTATATATTTAATTACTAGTACATTATTACTATATGTAGTTAAATCTATAGAGTTTCCACTATATAATATTATGGCAATGAGAAACGAGCTTTACTTAGTTTTTTGTTGTCCTTAAAAATAATAAATAGTTATAACATAATAGTTGTATTATTATGGTTAAAACATAAAAAAAAAAATTATTTCATCACGTGGTGTCACTAACAGCGGTCATCGTTTCCGTCTCCTCGTTCGCACTATTCACTTCCTCAGTTATTCTACAGTACTTTTTTAAATATATATATACTTACTATCATGAAATATGAATAAGGGTTTTTTTTGTTGTAAAAAAACTTGTTTTACTTGTATGCTTTTTAATTTCACAGAGAAATCCGTTCACAATTCATACAGAGTTTGTTTATATATAGAAGAAATACAAATATTGTTTAACTACATAGGTATAGTTTTAAAGATACAAAGAAAGACTGTTGATTATACACAGGAAAAAGAAAGTTTTAATTGTAATAAAACAATATTAGTCATATTTGGTCCTATTATATGTACTTACTATTTAAAAAATAAACTTTTACAATAATTCCATTGGGTTATACAATGCTCCCCAAGTCAAATTTAAATTCACAATTACATTTTTTTGGTTGTATACAAGGGAATTTGGACATATATCATTACCAATCCCCGGTTGTTTTTTAGTTGTTTTATATATACTTTTACCCCCCCCCCCCCGTAAATCTGTTTTACAGAAACCAGTACAGGCTTTTTATGCTGTATATATATATATACTAAAGTCCATAATTTTATACTGTGATGTATACATTTCATTATTTCAATCAAATCGTCAAGTTTAATTACTGGCACAAAAGTGTGTATATTTAGTTTTTTTGTTCTTATTCATTAATATTGGTACGTCTGTCTACATCCAGTTTATAGAGTAATTCATTTTCATACAGTAAAAATCCCTTTCTATATGTGTATTTGGTTTGATTCTATATCTGCCTAATATCCCTTTTCTTTTTTTCACTTTCACTTCCGATTTCTCTCTGTCTCTCACGCAATTCCATTAAAAACAAAAACAAGAAAACTTCAAGATCTCAACTCACTACTAAAAAATCACATGAAAAAAACTTTGAATCTGAATCCAGTTCCAGTACCATATATAATGAGAAAAATGGTGGTTGAACAACAAAGACTGAAAGGGAAGCTTTCACAATTTCAATTTCTGAAAGATTGCCGAAAAATGGTCATAAAAATTAAATCATTTGAGATTACCGTAAACATACATACATTATCGATTAATTATGTCATAGATGTATATTACCACAGACAGAGTCTTGTATTTATATAGATATAATATAAGTATATATGTAGGAAACAGAGTAAAAAAGGGAAAGACAAAGCCTGCATTTTAGGCCATATTTTGAAAACGGAAATGAAATGAAATACATGAAAAGACAAATATTATGTCAATCATGTACTGTACACATTGAAATTTCTTCAATCCAGACCAATTCATTTGAGTATATTTTAACCGATATCTCTCCTTCTCCACTTCCTTTTTTGTATTTGATTACATGTTTGTTTTCCAAAAAAGTAGCCTAAAATCCGACATTTTCTTTCTCTGTTACAAAAGAGTTGCAAGATAGGTATCATTAATTATTTTGTTTACTATACTTAATTAAGTATTAGCATAGCCTATATCCTATAATTACGTTAATTAAAACTTTTCAGTATGACATTAGCAGTAGCAGTATAAATACAGGGGAAAATTGTATATTTATCTACCTCATCTTTCTTATCAAATGGTTGAAAATTTCTTTGTGGTCAAAATTATATCTGATTTAATATTTTTGTCTGAATATTATTTTTAATATTTGGGCATTACACACTGTGTAGAATGTCGGATTCATGATGAACACTGGACATGAATATAGTTTTAGCCTAAAACTTTTAGGATTTACATGAAAGTAAACAAAACGTACAAGAGATTTTCCAACTGCCTGATACAACTTTTTGTTTTTCTTGTTTTAAAAAAACGTATCCAGCTAAAATTAATTGAGAGATGAAAGTTACAAAAAAAAAAAATGACAATCTGTTATCAAAGTAATTGTAATAAGATTGAACGCTGCGCTGTTAGTACACTGGTAAGTAATTCTACTACATATCATTATTATCATTGTATTAGATATTAAAGTTTTACTGGTATATTGGCATTTATCTTACAAGATTTTTATATAATAATAATAATAGCGTTCACTACACTCACCGAGTCTACTAAAAAACGATTCTATTTTCTTCTTTTTTTGACTCGTATCTTGTCCCTCCTTTTAATCATAATTCACACAACGAGCTTTTTAAAAGATTTGAATAAAGAGTCTACTAAATTTGTTATTAAAATGTAGTAAGATTAAGTTTAAAATATAGGAAAATGAAAGTAACACAACTCTGAGAGGAAGAAGAGATTTATTTAAGACTCAAAATTACAAGTGTGGTCGTAATTAAACTCACACGGCAGTCTTGAATCATGACTAAAACATCGACTCTCGGCTTCCTTTTTGTATGTATAGTAAATTAGATTTTTCTTTGCCCTTTTTCTTGCATGTGCCTACTTATTTATCTATGCTTATGTTTATTCATTGTTTTAATTAAACTTATACTCTTATCTATTTGTAGAACCTTACATAATATCTTACTTACTATTTTGTCATTTCTTTTACTTACTATATAGTTCAGTTATGTTTATACCCCCCTTAAAATACGATTGATAGTGGATAGTATATATATATTATATATGTACCTACTTCAGAATTCAGAATATGTGAGAGCAAGAACATTTTCCCTTTTGCACAGGGCCCCTCATCAAGGTATTGTGGTTATACAAAATTAGAATCACAATTATTCTATTACATAATAAATAATGAATAAATTCACTCATGAACAAAAGGGGAGGAGAGGAGTTGACATTTTGAGTCCCTGTTGTATTTTATTATTACTACGCACATTATACACTTGAGTTCAATAATAATATTTTAGTTCAATTAGTCATAGGATTGTACACAAAAATGTTCTTGCTCTCACAATTGTCTACATCATGCTTACAAAATTTTATAGCTTTGCTTTTTTTAATATATACTATACCCCTTCAAATATGTAGGAAAATTTAATATATTTTCTTTAGTAAGGACCAGTACAAGTAAACTGCTTTCAAATTTATCCCGTCAGTAAACTTGATACTTTTTCTCTTATTTTTTTGAAAATGTATACACATACTCCTATAGTTTAATAGCAAGTTCTGCAATCTAGTCAGCCATATAGTATTAATTAAAATGAAACACAATTTGTAAGTTTTGCTAACAAGATGAACGAAAAAAAAAAACAAGGATTTTGTTTAGAAAGCTACAAATTCTTGATAGTCATGTAACACAAGTAGAAGAAAATGGGGGTACACGCATAAGTTAAAAAACGAAAAAAAAACAAGATTAAATATAAAATAAATTTCCGAAATGGTTTTGGTTTCTTCTTCATCCGTTACGTCTTCGTGTTTTTCGTTATTTTTACGACTTGTTGTATTAGGTATGTAATATATTTTTATAGAGACGAACGTTTTCCTCGTATATTTAATTATTATAACAATAAAACAATAAACTAGGTAAGATACGATGAGTACTAAGCACATATCAGTTTTAAAGTTTTCTTTTCACAAAATAAAAATGCTGCACACAAAGTCAATACACGGCACTTAAAGTTTAGTTTTTCGAGATAATCGTCACCGTCTAAGCACTGATTATTTGATAGTTTTCACACGAGTTAATTAACAAAAAAACTCATCTATATTTTTTGTGGAATATGTTGGTTATAGATGTTTTTTTCTTTAAAAAAAGCGAAGAAATCAATCATGATAATTGTATTAGTATTATATAAGAAATTCGTTGATTATGCTGCGAGACGAATGCTATGATGATGACGTCAAAAGTCCTGAAATTAAAAAAAAAGAACTTGATTAAACTTTTTGTTCATCTGAAACATTTTGTACGACATTTATTTAAATGTATAATTAATAATTATAATATATACCTTTTAATATTCAATTATCTTCCGCAGGGTTACCGACGATCTCTGTGTAAAAAACAAGGCAAGAACAATTATTCCCATGCAAAAACGATTTTTCAAAGTAAAATGGGATTGCCGAGTTAATCAAGTAATAACAAAATATAATAACAAAAACTCACTTATACAAGAGGTAATCTCGAATCGCAGGAGGTAGATTAAGATCATTTACTCGATGCAGTCTTTCTCGACCCACACTTTGTCGAATTACTCTCCGGCATAAAAATATTAGTGGAAGTGGCTCAGCTATTTCAGAAAATAACGAAAATTAAATTTAATCCAAACCAGAGAATTTTATAGATAAATAGTTAAAATTCAAATAAAAAAATTACGGTCTAATCCCCCAATATATTTCATAGTGATTTCACAATGACCCCAAACCGCAGATACAATCGGAAATAATTTCTTCCCTTTAATCCCGCGGTCAAAGGCTTTTCCTATAGTGGTTACAAAAATTTATATTCATTATTTTACTAAATTCCTCTCAAAAAAAAAAATTGCCAGTTTCAAGAAATATTTAGTACTTACCCAAGTACTGGCCATCAACCACAAAAGAAAGCGTCCCTTCATCCATGTCTAACACGACTGTAAGATTCCATACAAAAACAATGTCCTTATTCATTTGAACCCCTATATGCTACATTCAAAATTATTAACTTTTTATGATCAAAATATATTTACCTAAGAATGTGTCTGGAACAACAAAATTCTCATCGGGTTTAAGTAAAGCTGGGTAAGTCATACCACTAGTTGTGTTTTTACTATCGTGATATAATTTATTCCTTCCTAAATCCCATCCCCAAGACTGATCATTACTTCCAACCAAACTCTGTAAAAAAGTTCACCAGTAAATTAGGATTACTTTTTATTAAAATTTCGACGACAATCGGAATAGAATTTTCAGAATTTTGTAAGGATACATTTTAATTTAGATTTATGTAATACGGATAAATATACGGACCAAACCACATGTATATTTAATTTCCCCCCCAGAGTGTCTGGAAATGATCTTTAGCACGAGTTTTTGCGGAAGTTAAAATACGTGTGATTTGGCCCCTCCACAACCAGTCGTGAACTTACTTGGTAGCCAACTGAATTAAGTGGAGCCGTTTCTGTTGCAACACCAACAACGGCATGAGTTCCCCGTTGTCGACTTGACCAATGAATTTCCCATACATGTAGCCCTCTTGTAAAACCAGTCTTTCCGCGAATGCAGTCAGTACTTTGGGCAACGGGATGACGATGAAATGTGAGCTTATCCTCGTCCTATATATATACAAGAATTATCCATGTGTTTGTTAGTCACAACTTACATTCAGGCTTTTTCTTTTGGATATATGATTGAGAGTTTGAGAGAGTTGAAAGAGACTTACTTTAACAAAAATATTTAGTGACCGGTCCTCTGAATTCCAAGCGTATTTTAACTGTAGTTCCTTTGGAGCTTGTGGCATATCAAGGAGCATATCTAGCCGGGGCGGAAGTATTGGCTCTTCTGCCAGATCACGTGGCCCTAAAATAAGTAACAATTATTTCGTTAATAATATTAACTAATTCTACAAGTGCAAAAAAATACTATTTTTGTTCAAATAAACTAAGTTAAAACATCAAGTTAACTTACCAGGCGTCCTTGTTGTTACCACCCTTTCACCTGTCTTGCCTCCTCCGACTGCTGAGACTTTCTGGCCCATGCTCATTCCACGATGTCTTCGGCTCCTTACTATAAATATTAAATGACAACAAGCATAACATTATTAATAAATCTACTAAATCTACTCACTATTTACCTAGGATCTTTAGTATGAAACTATTTATTGTACACTTACGGAATTTATTTCCCCCACGAGTAGTATAGTAAGGCAGCGAGGACCTGGAGGGAAAAAGTGGAGTAATGCCAAGATTGACGGGTGTTGAGGGTGCTGGCCCTGAAAAGATTATTATTAATTGATTAGATTAATTTCACGTGCAACGATTAAATATTTTTTTGATGAAAACTCTTTTCCCTCCAATTGTTTGCAGAAATATGGTATTCCAAATGATGTTTCCAAATCCACTTACCCACTGATAGGTGACGATCACACAAACGTAAACCCGAGTCCACAGTTGGCCCTGGACCAGGGAGTAGAGCAGCGGCTACAGCCACGGACTGTGTCAAACTACTATGAAGATTATTTAAGCTGCTTCCTCCGTTCAAATAACTTAAAGGATGCGGATGTTGCCCGCCGAGGGCTCTTGTATTATGAGGTAATGCCGAAGGACACCCTGAATTCGTACAACCACGGGGTGAACTTCCTACAACCGAACGACACTGGGACCTGCATGGGGACAAAAAAAATAGTTTAAGTACAACATCAAAAATCTATTGTATTTAAAACTAGTATACAAACTCAACTTGTAACCAAAATGTTTTTTTTTTGTAAAATTAAATACATTTTAAAGATTATTTATTTGCATTCTTATTGCTCTAACGTGTGTTTGCGTGTATAATCAATAACTGTCGGCAACATTGAGAAAATGATGACTGGATTTATGAAACCAAAACTTTTGACAAAAAAAAAGCAAAAAACGCCTACATGATAATATCCAATGCTGATGTGATCTGAACAAAAACTTGATGCCTTTGAAACAAACATGAAACATGAAATTTCACGTTCAGTTGTAGTACTTTAATGTCCTGTACATACACAGTAAATACTATTACACATTAGAAACAGTTGAAAACAGAAACACACAAATCAACAAATCATTACCATTACATGTATTCCATTTCAAACACATCAAATTTTTTAATGCAATTTCATCAGGATCTCCATACAGTAATCTCTGTACACGTACTACACGTGCACACATATATATATCACCCAAACTGATTTTTTCCCCCCAATATCTTATAATAAAAGCCATCATTCATTCATAATCATAATATTCTTTCCATAAAATATATTTAGCGTACGTTACTCATTACGTCTTACAATGCCGCTAATTGTATTGTTAGAGTCAATTCAGAACTTGAACGCTCACCTTTGCTACAAACTTCACATCATCTTACATTAATATTATTATAATTATTTTATCAGTGACAAAAAAAATTGAATATGAGCAAACTTTGAAATCCTGTATCAACGCATAGCAGCCTGCGTGTAAAAAACACACACACACATGCTTACTATTGCTTATAATACGTATAATACATAATATAATATAATGATGGCAATATAATAAAATAACTACCAACATTAGCCTTCAGCGATTAAAAATCTTTTCCATTTCATGTATTCACACACACATACACATGTATGCATGCAAGTATCGTGTATTCTAAAAGTATATATGACAAGTAAATAGTAAATTCGTTTGCTATACCTATCCCATAAGTAATGAATATGTAGCTCGTACTTACATAATGATATCATACATGTCTGACCAACATCGTCGTCGTCTCACCATTATTATTATCAATAGCAAAGTCATGGTGTGTGAAATGTAAAAGAGCTATAAAGTATATTCTTTTTCATATACATATTCTTTGAACAGACAACAAAAACTTTATTTTACTTCCACTGCAATGCATTGTCATTCATTCTAGAAATATATACCTACATACTTACTACCATCGATTCAATGCTAACAAATACGAATTAATTCTGATATATTCATCCACACAATTATTATTATCCTTATTAAGAATTTAGCATTTAATACTGTAACGAATTATTTACCTCCTATATGTATTATGTGGATGTAATATTTATAAGCTATATAGTAAATATTACAATATCGTCCAAGTTTAGTTTAATTTTAATTAATCACAACTTTGTGGACGTAAGTAAGTATTTATTATTATTTTTATTTTTTTAGATAATATTCAAGCGAATTATTGTATTGTAATTATTGTATTTGTGCTTAGTATTACCTTCCCGAAATCACAGAGATCACATCCCCAGAACATGACACACACGGCATTATAATAATAATAATAACTTAGTACATATATGAACAACAAACGAATAATAAAAAAGGGGAATTGGAAAATCATAAAATTCAGTCCTTCGTTTGATTATTGACGATCCATGTTATAATAAAACAAATTTTATATTTTCCGAGAACTTGAATATGAAACATCCAAAAAAAGTAATGTCTGAGTGAGTATACCGATGAAAACGAGAACGATTGTCAACTCTATTATTTCTAACGAGTATATGTAATGTGTACGTAAATGTAAATGTTACACGGCAAGTTTCAAATCCAAAAAGAATTTCAAAGAATTTTCTTATAACTTTTTTTTTGTAGACAACAACAACAAATTGAATACAAAAAAAGCAACAACAACAAAATCACAGAATGACACTGTCACATTTAAAACTCTAAGCACATTTGAAATGTAAATTTGCGCATGGAAACTGACTGGCTATCATATATATATGTGATCACTTTCCAGATTCTTCGTTATATTGTTAACCGGTATTTTCTTTCTTCAATACTAATAATAATCGTAAACACTGTATATCGATTACTATCAGGGCCTTTAGTTTTTCCAACAGGTTATATTACACTCTCACAAACAAAGAAATGAAATAATGGTTTACAAGAAAATGACACGAGATAGTCATTCGAATCAATTGAATGTCTCGTATCCACACTCTGCTCACACGACACTCTGCTCACACAGTCAACATTCAAAACTCTATACAGCTTAGTAATCCAAGAATTTCGCTACTGCAACGAATGCTGTATTTTATTGCAATCAGAAAAAATTATCAACGATGTATATATAGTCCAAAGACTGAAATGTAGAAAACCATTCACAATTTATTTTGATATATATATTTTTTATTTTCTCCTGTCTCCGTGTCTGTCTGTCTCCCTCAAAAGCAGTCTTTATGACGAAGATGACAAATAAAAAAAAAGAAGAACAAAATGTAAGCACTAGTGAAATGTAGACTAAAAAATTCCTGAATAAATCTGATTTTTATTACAAATATCAGTCGAATTTCGTATACATTTGCACGATGTCTTCCCGAGATTAAATTCACAATGTTCAACTCCAAAATTTCAAACACAATAACACAGATTCTTTTCCACAGCTAACAGAAAGCTCCAAGTGTAAAGAAATAAAACACACCACTGAGTTACAGAAACAATTATTTCACTAAAAATTTCCCTCCGAAAATGAGTATATCCAAATTGAAAACAAACGAGAACGAGAGTCACAACACACCACTGCACTACTTTTTAGCACAGTTTACTGTATAAAGATGAGAGAGAGAGGTATGTATGACAAACAACAAAAGTTGACTCTCAACTCTATACAGTCCAGAGAGTCTGAAAGCTCAAGTCTACACTCACTGACAACAGCTGAGCAAAAGAATAAATTAACTCACTGAGGAGTCACATTTGATTTCTGCACTTTCTGCAGAAACAAACCAATGCAAGACCCTCACACCAAAACGTTTTACAACCTGCCAAACCCCAAAAAAGGGGAAATAGTTAATACAAGTAATCTTCTATATATTATAGCATATTATAGTCATTATTCTTCAAGGTCGAAACTCGCTCAGCTCAAAGAACTGTACTTTTTTTGAACTTTTTTTTGTTCCTCTTCAAAAGATTGTTTTTTTCTCTCGTTTCTTTTGCTAACACTCTTACTTCGAGTGATGTTCAGTCTGTGTTTTCACAATTCCTTATTTTTTCAAATCAGAGGCTGTAATCGACCATGTCGCTTTTATGTGCACATTTTTCTATAGCTTATAATCCTTCAATTTTATTTTTTCACGGAAACGGTCACAACAGTGAACTAATACACATGTATGTACTATGTATGTACAGCAAATTAATATTGTGAATTCTTTACTTCCCCTGATAAAAGTAAATTTTATATAGTTTTTCCACTCAGAAATTAGGAGATTACGAATAAAGTTGTGTGTTGTGCACGTAGTTTATACTGAATCGTCAAAACTTGGACAGAAACAACAACAACGAGAACAAGATTATTCAAACAAATTTGCAATGCTGTTATTACAATTCTCTGTTGTAAGTCATGTAGCCAAAGTATTATTATGACTAAACTACAAGTTTACGACTACACCTTGTCTACTGTCTGTTAAATTCCACTTGAGCAGTCACAAATACATATATTCACACACACTAGCACACAAATTACACGATGCAGGTCTGGGTCTATACTTCTATACATACACACACACACAGAACAAAGAAACTGCACCACAATAATGATTTTCCATTTCAAAATGAATTTCTACAATATAAAACTCTATTTTCCTGTCTCTATCTCTCTTCTTTGAATCATTCTCCCAATTCCATCCTCCATATACATCTATAGACATTAGCACAAGAATATGGAAGGACCAAATAAAATATAATTATATGTACTATTAAAATACTCTTCGCAGTACACTCAACAATTCCATATACACACGACACACATATGTACATTCGTTGTAATTTTTTATCATGAGAATTCACGAGTCAGTCAGTGAGTTAAGAGAGAGCGAGAGCGAGAAAGAGAACCAGACATAAATGCTCAACATGGAAAATAGGTACAAAAACACAACACAATGCAATGCCAAATACACAGACTCTTTTTCCAAACCTCCAAAAAAAATACACTATTCTTTATCCATTCTATCCAATCCTATACGCGAAACAAAAGTCACAGGCAAACATTTCCATCATATACATATTCAAGTTCACGCATAAATACATATCCATATAGATATACCGCGAATTTAATGTACATAGTACATATATCCTCAATCCCTCCGTATCCTTCCTACCTTTGTCTTAACAACTATCAACTATACACAACAACAAACTATCATATTTGCAAAAAAAAACCTACAAAAGTGAGTGAGTACACCTCATTGCAAAATGCAACAACTTTTAATGCTAAAAGCTCAAAAGAAAATGAATAGTTGCCCCTGAAAGTGAATGAAAATGAATAGCTGCCCATGATTATTTCGCGACATTTATGTACCTTCTGAGTACATGCCTACATTTTATTATACTTCATCCACCTTCCATTGCATAATGTCTATATACTTGTACTGTACCCATTTTACCATCACAATAATAATAACAATAATAATATGTATTATAATAGTTTGCACGTAAGTAATTGAAAAAAGACAGCAAAAAAGACAGCAATATTATATGCTATACATATAATGTCACTTCTCCTGCACAAAACAAACTACAAAAATTCGTCTTACAAATCATACATGAAAATGACTATGCATACGAAAATCCACCTAGTTCAACTCAAAATCCTGCTGTAAATTGCAAGTACAAACAGTATGAACAATACATGTGCTATTTTTTTAACTTTTTAATACAATATATATATCATGTTGCATATATAGGAGTACCCCACACTCCCTTTGGTATACAGTATATAGTAACAAATCCTATGTAGACAATCATTTTGCATTGATATTGGTCGGAGACAAAGACAAAGTGATTCTGATCTGCAACGTGCATGCGAGTGGAAATGTATACACACCTCCTTATCTAACACACTGATGACTCAAACAACTGAGAGATTGAAGAGTAGCAAACCACGACCAACAAACTATACATACTAGATAGATATATATACATACTAGATAGATATATATACATATATATATATATATATATACTTCTACACGGGGAACTAACCAGGTAAAGTGCAAGTCCAAGGTTGGCCCATTGACCATTTGTTATATCATAATGCCCACATTATAATTACAATCATTCATTCTTCAATCTCGATCTCTCAACGCAACCTATAACAAAATTCCACCATCTCTCACTTTAAAAATAAAAATACAAGTACTCATACAACTATATCTCCTATTCAAATTCCATCGCTAATACATACATATATTACTCATAATTTTTTTTGAAGGAATTACTTGCTTTACTTTTTTTGTTTTTTTTTAAAACGAGCATAGTGAGCATACCCTTCCTTTCATTGCATGAAATTCCATTCCAATGGACATGCTCATCATAATAATATTAATACATATAAAACATAACCAATGGACATAAATTTAATTTTCAATGACAAAACAACTTGTCTACAAATAAAATACAAGATGATGGAACCTTCAACGGAAAATTAAACTTACAATTAATACATATATATGTTCGAGAGGAAAAAAAAACTATACGGACATGCATTAATATTTACGATTAGGACTTCAAAATGAAAATGAATCAAGAATTACGCCACTGCACTGTCGAATGTATCATAATAATAGTAAACGCTCTCTTTGTGTCTCGCCATTCAAAACCAAACCCAAGATCAAGACTTAAACTTTAATAATTTCTTTTTAAAAAACGAGAACTGAACAAAGACATCATGAAATTATATACCATTCTTACTTTCTTACTGCGTGTATCCATATACGTAAATATGTACATTTTAGCCCAACAGAGACAAAAAAGTGTAACTTGCTATATGTATGTGTAAGTGTGCACTGTATATGTACCTATATTAAAAAATAGTACATTTTAACTCTTTCTGAAGGCATTTGAGTTTGTATTGGAGTTAATATGTATAAAGTATGTATGTAGAAGACAGTATACATATACATACACAAGCTCGTAATTACAGTAGATATGTATACAACGTGCACATGCGGTGGAAGTTGGAGATGGACGAAACGACAAGGTCAGTTCAACTTGAAAGGTACAAACTTACTTCGTACATACCTGAGAGAACAGAGAGTCTGGTTGTCTTTATATGTATACGTACATAACAGCCTTTATACTTTATACACAGTCTCTCTTCACATCTTTTTCTCTCTGTCTATGGACTTGACCAGACCAGCCACCATAATAAAGAGTCAAAGCCAAAGCCAGACCAGTCGAGATTTTCAAGGTGTATATTACACACACAGATAGGTATGTACTTGTATAGATAATAGTTGTACATGTATAGATAATAGTTGCATACGTAATAATCAAAGACGCAACAATACGCAACAACAAACACACACTGTATGTATACATATATGTGCATACATGTCCCTTCCCCTTTCCTCAAATTCCCTTCCACAAACACACACACAGCACAGCACTGTGTGTACAACAAAGCAAAACTATATTATTTTACTATAATATTTATACACCAACACTGCATGTGAATTACACCATGTAAGTAAGTTTTCATCTTTCTTTCCTTGTATTTAATAATTTTATTTTGATTCCAAGAGTCTCAAATGCAGAATTATATTAGTTTTTTAGATTTTCAAACTGCACCTATACTATACTATACTTTTACTATCTACTATCAAATACAATTTTCATTTCATTTCAGTTTCCCACATCATAAATAAATTGAATGCCAAGAAAATACACATAAGCATGTACAGGAACTAACAAAGGTATATGACATCACAAAATTCAGTGTCATTTTGAGTCTGTATATATAGTGATCAACAGACAGACAGAGTCAAAGGAGTCGTTCGTATACTTTGATTGAATCTATAAACTATAAAATATCAAAATGAAAAAAGTGGAAGCAGTTGGTATATATATACAGCATACATTGTAATAGAGTCAAACTATGACGATATTATTACTCTCAAATACTCTTTTACCCCAAATTTTCCGTTTCCAAATTTTGTAACACGAAGACTATTCACTACATATATAATCAGAATATGTATAATGAATACATACAAAAACCATGACGCTATAAAGTATGACCTTATCCTTGTCGTCGAATAGAAAACACGGTCAAGATTTCCAACTTTAATATTACATATACTTGCCATTTTGTTAACATATCATATACTCACGCAATCTACACACACCATATAATAATAATATATAATAAGTATATTCAAACATCATTTTTATATACTACTACTTTTTTCCATACATGACCTCCTATTAGGAAACTTACAAGTGTAAATGTACTTTGTACATAATGTATGTCCCTCCTACACACACAAACAAACGTAGGTACACACTCAACGGAGCCATCAGGACAATTAATAGTAGAATTACAAATTACGGAATTACGTATATAGTATATACGATCGTCTCATGTATACAGTCACATTTCCTTTGTGCATATATACACACCTGCCAGTGCATTTACTTGCTAGACTTATTATTACTTATCATCATCATCGTCATATTATAACAAAGAACAAAAAAATTACAACATTTTAACCTCCCAACTACATACACTATATGATATTGGAAGAACATAAACACACATTTGCAATATTATGCATGTTGAAGCATTGACAAATATTTTTACCTTGTCTTTGTGTATTAAGCAAAACTGTCGTGTATGCATACATACAACAGTACACAACACAGTCGAAATATATTCATGAATTTTTCAAATGTCATTACTATTTATACTATAGTATTTACGTTGTATAGATGTATACTACATAGTTGACGAAAAATCAACAACTAAATAACTTTACGCTTACATACGTACATGTCACTACATTCAATACGTTTTACTTATCTTGAGCATACTTTATATATTTCCGTATAGCCTTCACCCAAACTTTTTCAAGTTTTCATTCTCAGTTACCGTATCTCAATTATCATAAGACCCCCAGAAATTTTAAATTCAAATCATGGTTACGTCCGTTAATACTCATTGTACTCCCTGTAAAGCGAGAAATAGAGAATGAGAAGCAAGAGGGAAACAAGCTAATCAATTACAACGCCAAATTTTGGGTGTATTGTCTATTTTTGAAATACTTGAACTAGGAAAATGTCTATGATTTCTCCGACTCTAATTGTTCAAGATATTAATTAATTTAATCATTATTAATTCATTCATAATGCATTGAAATTGAATGACTATTGATTACAATATAAAGTACATTTTTTCAAAAGGCTTTACCACGTGACCGATTTCCTCAATTTCGTCCTCTGTATTCTATGTCACGAGAGAGACAAATATACATACCGATGGAGTATGGAATATGGAAATTTGACGTAAAAGGAGGTTGGATATTATTATATTATAATAAAGTTTATTCAGTAGTTCAATAATTTGAAATTCCTCAAGAAAACACATGGACTATTTGAAATTCCACGTCACCATCAACTTCTTGCATATAGTTTGAGTACGTCTTCCACGTAAACCGATTCGGAAAATGTTAAACACACACTATACACACGCTTATAAAAAAGTCTCTTGGAATGTCTCGATTTAAATAAAATTGACTGGCACTATCAACTCCCAGTGCTCCGTGTATATCCACCAGCCACAACCCGAAGAAAATAGCTAAAAAGCTCACAAGTCAAACGTAAATACAAAACATTCAAAGTTCCAACTAAAATCCCGTAATGATTTTCTAACACCAAACAATATAAACGATAAAAACTTGGTAACAATATTAATAGTTATTTATGTACGTCACATAAAAACGTGACTTCATTTCTTAAAAAATACTATTTGGAAAAAAACTCTCTCTCTCTATCTCCCTTCTGTCAATTACATTGACTGTGCAACTCGCAAACTTTCAACCGCCTTCCTTACAGGACAAGAGTAAATCATTTGAGCAAGTCACTAAAATTCGAATTCCCATTTTAATCTATCTGAAAAACAATTGTTTCATTTGTGTGTACACAACTAAATCGAACTTGAATTTTGTAAATAAATATGTTAATGTCATCAATATGTCCATATACGACACACATACACATAGTGTCACATAGGTATTACTAATGCCGTAGTAGGTATATAAAGCTACTACTTACTTACTAGCTTTTTCATATTGTACTCTAAATGTGCGTAAAATTGTGTATTTAAGCTGCGAGACAGTAACTTCCGCATCCATCATAATTCGTATTCACATGTATATGACGATCATTCTCGAAATTGTTTACTCTGATTAAATTTAATCTAATAATATTATCAATCAAATATCATATCATATACATTTTACTATCATCCCTATCCCAAATGTGACTCTTTCTCCTGTTTCATGAACCTAGCATATAGAGAGAGTATAAATAGAGAGGGCGATATGTCGAATATGTGTATGTATTAGTAATAACTTATTACTTACACTACATACTATACAGGGAAACAAGAGCGTTGACATTGATTTTTCAATCATTTGATGGCTAGTATGAGCACAATTACACTTTGACTACATATTTATTCACTTCTGACCGATACGTTAGTCTTTCATATTTACAATTACTTGTCCTAGCATAACTAATCAAAACAAATATGTAATAATATATGTATATAACTTCTCACGTTATCGCAATCATCAAAGTCGCTCATATTTTGCACACACACTTCCTAAACTCTTGTACAGACTTTGCAACATATAGATAGATAGCCATTTCCACAAAAAAAGGACAAAACAGTTCAGTTCAATCAAATGACAAAATTATATGACTCAAATCAAATTTGAAATAGTTCGAACAATTATGCTTTTCTATATTTGCAGATCATTTACATGGACGTAAAAAACAAATGAATGACATTTCTCCGAAACGTTTATGTCCACATTCCCTACATATCATTTACTTACTTGACTTATTTGACTGTAGACTTCATAAACACATGAAATATTTTCCTCCGGTATGTATATCTATCCTCATTTGTACTTTCTCAATTGGTTTTTTTCGGTGGAAATCAATAGTGTATAAGTCAACGGAAAGGGCTGACGACGCCATTTTCTAGTTCAATATACAGTTGTTGCAGGAAGGAAAAAAATGCTGACTTCTTTTCTCACTCTTTTGCTCCTTTTCCTATTCCTATATCTTCCACCTCACCGTCACTTGTTTCTTTTTCTACCGGTTCTGTACATATAGATATATACTACTTACTTTTACACTACGGAATGTTTCCCCAATAAAGAAAGGAAAGGAGGAAGAGAGAGAGAGAGAGCGAATGAAAGATATTACACGAGTATGTACATATCCAAAGTGAAAATCCATAGCCACTTTTCTTTTACTCTGTGGCGTGTAGGTAACTCTTGAAGAGTAAAGCTTTCATGCGGGAATTCTCCTCGTCTCGTCTCTCTCTCTCTTGCATATAGTACGTTGTAGTCGTAGTAGCTGGGAGCAATACAACTCTCTCTCCCATAAATACGTAATATTATAAGGTTGTACTACTCTCCTAACTTTCCACCAGCACAGATTTCTATTTCAATAGTCTACCATGTGCACACAACACACACATACATAGAAAAAACAGTCAGACAGAATGAAATCATGTGTGTATTATATATAATATACGTCGCATCTTCTTCCTTTTGACAACACTCAAATACAAATCATACTAGAATACTCTCGTCTATCCATCTATCTATCAACTACTATTAGGTAATAGCAAATCAATACACATATAGACTAACTCTATAGTTGGCACTTGCGGAACATAGCTAAAGATTACCCATCCATATGCATATTTTAACAGACCGGATTTACGGTTACACCTTCACCGATGCACTGACATTTCAACATGGATACAGTATAGGTTGTACTTGCTCCAAAACAACATAAATACTTTTCACCTTGACATTATTCATTTATACATGTATGCAATATTTGCCAAACTAAAATTAAATGCCAATCCATAAATCCACGTAAATGGTACCCATAAAAATATGTTTTACGTTGTAAAACGAATCAGTCCTTTTTTAAAAGAAAGTTAAACCTGTATCAATGAAATAAACAAGTACATCATTATTTCCTTTAATAAAGAAAACGTGCACACACACGTACACATTTTGATGATTTTTTTCCATAATGAATTTTGTCAACTCGATACTTCTTATATACACAGAGATCAGAGAGTAGAGAGATTCATACGCAGATGAATCACACACACATCCACTTTTAGTATATTTTGGCTTATTCCAACACTGTCAATGACACGTTAGATGCTCTAATATTTTTAGCCTCGTTTTATATACACATCCCTTGCCCAAAATAAATACTTAATATACATTTCGGCAGATGCACTAAGCTGTCTCGTGGAAATATCTCCTTGTGTGATATATAGGTAGTGCGATAGATTCTATTCTTATCTACATGTACAGATACTCTCTCAGCTGTCTTACAAGTTTCAACCTGAGGACAAACCTATTGTATACAGTCATATCTTATACATACTCATTGAACATGTTACACATAAAAGTCGTCGTCATACGGTGACTGTGTACGAGATACTTCTTTGTTCGTTGGCTCACATGGTTTTCTTGGCAATGGGCACCTCAAGTGCTCAAAAGTATTGTGCAGAATAAGCCTTTATTTTTTTACTTATCTGCTTTCTTTCGGTATAGAATGAAAATTATTGCAACTCGAGGAGTCTCTCTGCACAAAAAAATTATAATAAAAATACACAGAGTATGACTGATATTGGCACTGAAATGGCACAATTGCAAATTTATACTTGCACTTCCACGCATATAGCTACTCCAATACATCTGCCTATTACCATATATAATAAGGATGCTGCATACATATGCATAGGTAGTATAGGTACATACATACAGGTATATATTATAATGTGCTGCCAAACCAATTCAAAGTCAGAGTCGAATGCCTTGAAGTTAAATTACGAAGAAACATTTAATCAAAATTCCCTCGAATGTTTCCAAGGGCAGTTCTTTTGGCTTTACCACCTATCTATCCAACCTATATATACTAATCCCTGCATAATGCGAGTAAACGGACGTATATCTTTGTCCTTTCAAACTCTTTCCCTCCAAAAAATCAACCATAACAAGCCGATATATAACAATTGCGTTGCGAAATAATTCATCTTAAACCGTATCAAGCTCCTAACCGGTGACAATACCGGAGAGCCCAATCATTTTTTTTTCTTTTTGCAAAATATACAAGGAAAATTAGTTGTAACTTTTTTTCGAAATAAAGTCAAAAGCAAAATAACTTTTCCACAGCAACACCGGTGATTTGGGCATACCCGGTAACCACGGTATGTCTTTGTAAAAAAAATTTCAAAAAAATTAAATTTTTGAAATTGCCGCGATTATAATTTTTTTTACAATTATTCTAATTTTTCCATTATTTTTCCCACCCTCAAAACCCCAAATTTTCCAAAAATTATTCAACCCCAAAAAATCCTGTCTGAAATCCAACACCATCGTGGTTACCAGGTATGCCCAAATCGCCGGTGTCGCTGTGGAAAAGTTATTTTGATTTTGACTTTATACAAATATATACAAATTATGTGCAATTAATTATTACATTTGATCGATATTTTCTAAGTATTTACACAACTTTCTCTCCTATAAGAATAATTTTACTATCCCAAATAAAACTGGACACACAACACTCCTCGTAATCTTCAGAGATACAAATTCTTTATCAATTAATGGGAAAGTTGCATACAGAATACCTAGACAAATACTTTTCTCTACCAATTTTGAGCAAAAAGGATGGACGATCATTCAAATGTTTAAATACTAGTAATTTCCAACCATTCGTGGTTTATGTCGTATCCTCAATTTAAATTCATTAACATGTATAATCATCCATAATTTAATTGTGCAATAACATGGGACATGTATAACTTTTTTTAATTTCCCACTATTATAGAACAAACATTATTTTGCTCAAGCTAACCAAAGAACAAGATAAAAAAACCTATATGGAAAAGTGAGGCAGGAGTATTTAACTTGTTTCTCTCCTTCCTCTAAATCCTTGAACTCAAACATGGAAAAATGGATTGAAGCACATGCTTTCTTTTGATGTTTCTCAAATTTGGATTTCAGTGTGTTGCATGTCTAATTCTAATTTGTACATACATAGCTCAGAGAAGAGTTAACATTGAAAATCAACATGAAATAAGGATTCTCTACTTGTACATTAATGGACTAATAGTTAATATGTATACTAATACAGTAATACAGACTAACATGAATTAGCGTGTGCTAGGGCCGAAACGACACAAAGTTCCTTCACATTAAATTTAGATCACATTAGATCAGTCATAACCTCAGACGAGAGGAATACATTTTTTTTACACAATTTTTACCAACTCCAAGGCTAAACATAAAAACTTAGCAACTATGTATAATTGTATACACATACTGAATAGGTACAATAGAACATTTGTATTTTACAATCATTGCTATATAACTTTAAGGATTCCCTCGATTACCAATATAGTTAATCCCATCCATTCAGAAGCAAGGATTTAGAGAAAATATAATATAGCCTATACAGTATAACATAACAAATAAAACCTTAGAATGGACTGGTCAAAAAAATGAATGTATAGTAAACTCGTCAAACGTGAAATATCACTCACCACCCCCATGATTTTATTCATGCATATATGTACTACCGTTTAACCAACACCATGAATACCCAGATAAATTACCGAATAAGAGACCTTATCTGTCTCTCCAAATCTAGACTAGTGTATCAATTAAAAAAAAAAAACAAATTGTATTATGAAAGCACGTGAAGCTTTTATGTAGAAGCATGATGATTATTGAAATCTCATTCTACACAATATATTATGTATAAACGAATGGGCAAACAAGTTAAAGGAATTTTTTCCTTGCATGTAATGTGGGGATTGGGATGCATGTGTGCAGGAAATCTTTCATGTTCTACATTTTTATTTCAGGAATTCTTACAAGATAGAAGATTTAATCAGAGCCAGAGTGAATTTCGGAATGAAACTACGCCCAGGTCTCGTGATTTCACTCTCTTGTCATATGTGTGTATTATTAGGTGTTCAATTTTCAAAATTAGATTTCTATACGAAAAGATTAAAAAGCCATAAGGAACATTGATAAAACATATGAACCCTTTTCGTTGCCACACACTGTATGTACATACAGTGTACAGAGTACCAGTAGTACACACTACACACACACACGATGAATTCCAAACTAACGATAACTACGGTCATCACGACATATTTATAACCAAACACCACAAACGTAATAAATCTATTTTTAAAAAAAACCTTTATAAGAAAATATTATGCTTGTTTATAAACATAAGCCCATTACAAAATATTTATAACTGAGCCCATAATATTACAAATTATCTCAAGTCGAAAATCCTCCGGATAACAAGCAAAGTTGAGACAATGCCCATCCATTCATAAAACAGTTGATAAAAGCTATCGCATACAGGGGGAAATGCATAATTTAATCTATCAAGAAGTCCTCATCCAGAACACAACTACAATAATGTTCTCAGTCAAATATAATCCATTGCAAACAAACAAGAGAGTTAATAGTTGATACGTTGTTAAAATATAATATCAATGCATTTAGTTGATGAAAAACTCAATCATAATATTTTCAGTCTGTTACAAAAAAAACACGAAATGACGCTTACATTGATCCTAGACATGCAGATGGCAATATTTACGAGTGTATTTTTTGTTAGTCATATATTTATATTATATACTTATAGTTTTAATGCGATGCAATTGTACAGGGTTCAATTTTAGAGACAGTAATTCTCAGCCCATGTATTTATCAAGTGTGTAATACTGTAGTATGTGTGTGCGTTTGGATTCAATACACGGCAGTTGTGTGCAGTTTCAAAGTAAACATATAAATAGGAGGATGCTCTAGATTAGTCCTATCTGTATACACTGCCAGCAGAGAGAGTATACTATTTAGTTGAATTTTCAAGACTGAGCACACTCGATTAAATTTTCCTATCACTCACACAATGATCACAATGATTATATTATAATTACATTAACCAGCCAGCACCCACAAACACCCAATGTACATATTTCAACATTTACACCTTTGCCTAACTCTCTTAACTCTGTCCGTTTATATACGATATATTTGGTACATTCCGTCCACACAATATATATATATATATGTATATACCTCTACTTTATTAGAGAAGAAACGGTACAATGCACATAGAACATATTCAGATGGTAAAGTGTGTTCGCCAAAGATTTACCAACTCAAACAAACACACACACTATAGGAACACCGAAAACACCACCATGACTACTATACAACCATACAGACTTTGGATTTTTGGACACAAAAGAATATTACAAACTTGAAATGCATTATAAATTAACCCTGAAATAGGGACCATAGATAGAACATCATCATATGGATGGAACCAAAAGCCAAAAGACTTTGGTTACTTCTCTTAACCGACGAACCAAAGCAACCATCGATCGAAAATACAAAAACACACGCACACACACAAGATAAATAAATAAACACTGAAATTGAAACCTTTTCTCGCACTTCATTTCATTCATTCACTGCTCAAGTCCTCAAGTTTTAACCCTCTCGCTATTAAAAGCGCATACACTCTCGACTAGGTAATAATGACATACGCACTTTTGCATATAATATGCATACCATAATAAAAAATATATATAGAAACCTATTATTCCATTATATATATTTAGAGAAAAATGTCATGACAACTTGAAAATAACATTTGGTTTAGTCCTCCTCCTCCACAGTACTTTTTTACGCTTATAAATTATGCAAATTTCTTTGCTCCTACTACACTATACTCTGTGTATGTGCGTAATCTATTTGGCAGACAGATTTCGCACCTGAATAAAAGTTGACCGTTCCAAAAGAGGGTTGGAGTGGATCCTGCTGCCGCCGCGCCTGCTGCCGTAGCTACTGTTGAATTAGACGATGAATTGCCTTGCCAATGATTGTTTCTTGAGCAGAGAGAAGACTGTTGAGTTTGAAGTTGTTGTTGTTGTTGTGGATGGTAATATTCGAACCATCGACCACATGGTATACAAGCAACAAAGGAAATACTTGCAGAGAGTTGACCATTTGAAGATGAAACAGTACAAGCACCACCTCCAGGTCCACTACTAATTATTATACTATGCAGACTCTGTTGTTGTTGTTGTTGTTGCTGCTGCTGTCGTTGATGAATGGAAAGTTGATTATTTACTGAGGGTAAACCATAATGGATTGTTAATGGTCTTGAGCACATGAGACAAAGGAGTGTCGGATGAAGCGTGGGTCCAGGTATTCCATTCGTTGTTCCCGTTGATGAACCATTCGTCACATTATTACACCCAAGATTTGTTGGCGGAGGTCCACAAAGTGAGACCATGAGTGAGGAGGACGAATGGTGGTGGTTGGATCTTGGACCTCCATGTGGTTGCTGTCGATGATGCGGGAAGTTCCCGGTACCACTGGAAACAGGTCCATTAATGACTACCACCATTGGCACAAACGAGTAATGTGTCGTGATGCCAACTCACTTCCTCTCGACCTCTTCTTCCTTTTTTTCTTCTTCGTTACACACAAACACCCACTCACTCACACACAGGCACACGCTCTCTCTGTCCCGAGTTCCCACTGACTTGCACTGTGTATTAAACTTGTCGTCGTTGTACGAAGGTAAATAGTGTAGTAAATGTGTACACGATATTTTTTTTATATTATATAGTTTTTTTATTTTGAAGAGAGAGCCGCCAACGATTGGGCACACACACACACACACACACACACACACACCGAATTTCACTACTATAACAGCGGCTCAACTAACTTTCCGAGCCAAACTCTCAGCTCTCTCTCAACCAATAACTATATACTACCTACAAACTTGTACTACGACGATGACTAGTAGCCAAACTCCCGGGTAACTTTGGCTCTCCCAAAAAAACAGACGGACCAACCGAACGACTCACTGTATTTATCCACATAGACGAAACGCCGACACGCTGCACCTTTCTTCTGCACACCTTTTTCCTCTCCCTCTCTCAAGTCAGTAAGTACACACAGAGTTTTTCTTCCACGTCACAGTAGAACCAAACCTCAAGCTAGTTGTAACAAAGTAACTGATTCACCTCCAAATTTCTCTCTCTTCTTTCATATACTTTATCCTTTATCATATTATCAGGGGAAAACTCACTTCCTCATACTTTCGAGTACGTATATACTTGTCCTTTCAAATTAAAGTTTATTTCGAGTTCCCTCGCTCGCACGTATTATGACATATAATTATTGTATTAAATACTGTATGATTGTTTCAGAATTTACAAACATATTATTTGTATTGATAAAGCTATATCATTCAACACTCCTCGTTTAGATTAAAGTAGACGACAATTTAATATATATACGTCAAACTTAGAGTACAAGAGTACATAACAAACTTTGTTTCATCTAATTTTACTCGAACGTATCTTTTATCAATCGTAAAAGCTAACAAATTAACAAAAGTAAAATGGCTCAATTACTTTTTTTTATCACTATAACATGTACGCCAAGGCGTGTACAATAGACAATACAAAATACAAGACGAGAGAGAAAAATTGATTCAAATACCACAGAATTTGATTAGATAGCTTTCCTTCAGTTTGTTTTCGTTTAATATTAAGATTTTTTTTTATACTAACCTTAATATTTCAGTAATACAAGTGTAGTTACTTATTTAACTGAAAAATAATTAAATTGAAAATGGAATTTTTGATTTTAAAACTTTGTAACTTTGGTATTCGTTTCAAGTTCTATCACAGGAGAATTAATTGTTCATGATGTAAAAGAGTTTTTCAAGTACATACTAAATGTATATAGTATACAGAGTAGAGCTCGTATTACTAAAGAGTATATATGCACATATATACGAAAATATTACAGTTGAGCTCGTCCTTTTATGCAAACAAGCATCCAAGATGTACTACAGGCTATATGAAAATACAATTGTACTATAGTAGTATCTGTATATAGATAAGTAGGTAAATTTGACAAGAGAAAACAGTGATAGAGGTACAACGCAGCTGACTTTTGTTTTATCTTCAAAATAACAAAAATGTCTATTAGACAATTGCGTAATGCGATTTGATTTGATTGTATAGTTTTTTTTTATAGAGAAACGTTGAGATCAAAAATTACAAACACCACAGGATTCTGAATATTTCCTTCTATACGTTCGTTTCGTTATACAAGTTACAGTTTAAAAAGTTAACCTTGCCTTCACGTACATACACGTGCAGTATAGTCAAACTAATTAATTACTACTAATTACTCAATATCATATACATAAAATAAACAATTCGTCTACTGTACAAATCGTGGTCGGGATTCCTTTCGTGGCAATGATTACTAAAATGACGCTTCTCACGGAAACTGCAATAACAATAATCCGATTTTGTTTCTCAGCAACTGATCATGACTATTTGCACTGATTTGTCTCAACTTGAAATAAGTGAATCACGTATAATCGCTATCACACGTTTATCTACACACAGTGTCACACGGTAAATGTCTTGGATTACTTAATTATTCAGTGTTTCTCTTGAGGAAATCGATGTATGGACTTTTCACTTCACTTCTATATCAACTTGAGTAGTAGCGAGAGATACACACATTGTATACATCATATATACACACACTCGTACGCTCACTCACAACTCGTCAGACTGGATGATGTGGACGGGAATATATATACCCTTCAAGTTCAAGTGGTTCAAATGGTATGTAAATTATGCTCACTCTATATAGACCAGGACAGGGACACGATATAAAATCTTCCTTTATTATGAATTCATTTTGTGCCTCTTCCAGTCTCCCGACTACAAATCTAGATGAACAAAGTGTACAGGAAACGTCTTTGGAGCCCCTAGCAATAAAAGTCTTTGAGGGAAAATAATAAAGAAAACGGCCAGGAATCCACCCGTCACATAGAAAGAGAGAGAGAGAGAGAACGTGAGTCAAGGGAAATACGAAAACACACTGGCAGTTTTTTGGTGAAAACCAAGAGAAAGAAAGAGAGAGAGAGGTTAGTAGAATCTTTCGTTGAATTCGAATAGGTAGGCAGTAGTAGAGGCCTTTTCAAATAATCTAAAGTTCCAAGGAGAAACACCGACGATCACGAAGAAGAAGATCAGACTTCTTCGTCTTCTTTTGCTGGATTTATACTTTGTCTATACAACTCGTAGACTCACAGCTATTATATCTATCTTTTTTCCTTCTATCAAGAAAATTCAGACGTCGACAGAGTTTTGGTTTTATGTGGAAAATGTTCTCTCTCTCTTCCCTCTCGTTTATATACTCGCACACACACACAAAGTCTCTGCACAGCTCCTTCCGTCTTGTTGTTGTTGGTGGTCGTCGTCGTCTCTACTCTTCTCCAAACTACACTGTGCACACACTTTTCCTATCCAGCTATCTCCTTCTCTTTCCTAGTTCTTCATTGCATTGAGCAAGAGCGAGTGAGGAAGCGAACGAATCGGACTCGGGATCACACTGACTCTCTCTCTCCAGTTGCCTGCCTGCGTCTTCTTTCTCCCTATCTTTCCACCCCTGAACACTACACAATCATACATATTATACATATATATACCTACGCACACGCACATACTACACGTACATACACACACACACACTCTCTTCCTCTCTTCTATATATACTCCGTCGATTTAACAATGGAACTACTATACACACGCAGAGTCCCTAGACTCTCCTTAGCTTCCTCTCGTCGGTGTGTGCCTGTCTATGTCTGCTCAAGTTCATCCTCGACTCTGACACTCGCTGACGAGACCGATGACAATGACAATGACAAGCAACGGTATATTATATAACATTGGTGGCAGAAGCAGTAGCAGTAGCAGCAGCAGCAGAAGCAAGAAAGGGCCACGAATTCACCCATGAAAACGCACACACACTTACACACAAGGAAACCAAAATTTCCTCTTAAATGAACGGGAAAATTCCCAATGTTCCTCTACCTTGTGCACAACCACAACTAGGAATATGAAATTTGTGTCATGACCAGTCACACATTTAGAAACAAGAATGGAGAAAGGACACCAGGGTTCATCAAGAAACATCATCTCTATATTATAATAATCAAGTAGAATAAAGTGAGTATAGGAAAGTCAAGTCACGTCAAATCCAAATAATGATTTCACTCAATGACTATATGACTTGACGACTACACACACACTTTGCAATTCGGCTTTAGTTTCTCTCCATATCTAACTCTCTCCCTACCTTTCCGAAGTATATACATACATTCAATTGATTCAATACATATTGTAATAAAAAAAATATCACAAGTCTGTAGGAGTACGAGTTGTGAGCTCCAACTCAAAAGTGTGTACGTCGATATTTTAATGTGGTTCATACCCCATCCATGCATATACATTGGAAACAGTAAGCTGGTTTCTACGGTGATCAATTCTGTGAGCTGGCCAGACGGGACGAGACCAACCACCACCACACAGCAGTAAGAAGATTCTTCTATACTTCCTACGGCTTTCCCTTACTTACTCTCCCTCTCTCTCCTTTCCTTCCTTTCTACCATATATATACTTACCTACTTACACTTCCACACAACAATAGCATTTCCATTCCACAACGGATTTGAATGGACTCATTTTGATCACCTTACTTAAATTATATATACAAGAGGATTACAGTACAAAAATTACCCATACATATATATATACACACTTTTTAGGAAACCACACACGGCATACGCAACTGAATACATAATCTATTTGATTCAAATAGGGGTAAGTATGTATTTTATTTTTCGTATACACAGTATATTTGAATACGCAGACATAGGCAGACATGAGTGTAAGTATATAGTTACGGCCAACCCCCTCCCTCCCCCAGAATTTTATTGGTGTCTGAGTCTTGCATGCAAGACTTTTATAGATATATATATATATTTTATACGATATACAGACTCTCATACCACTTGAAATGCGTGCTTCTTCCGTGTATGCACCAATTTATTTGATAGGAAAATCCCTTATTCTCATTCCCTATATATGCATTCATATTAAACACCAAAATTCACTAATAGTGATAGACTTACGCACATAGACTATTCCACACTTTTGATATGAGACAACTAATGGGTTGCGTTATAAAATGCACAAGTGCACTCCTAACTCCAGTTCCAGAGAGTATACAACGAATATACGACTTTTCGTTTCGTACAAGGATATTGATCCAAAAGAGGGTTCGAAATTCTCAAAGTCTCAAACTTCTCTCTCGCTCTCTCTCGTTCTCCATCTCATTCCATGCAGACGACGACTACTCTCGCTACATCACTACTAGACTTCTCAACAGTATTTTATACTACCGACAAGTCTCTTTTCCATATTACATATACTTGATATGACTTATGAATGTGCGTATGCGTATGCGTGTGTGTATATTATACACACACAATATATACAGAATAGGAATTCAAACCTCGAAATCAAATAATGTTCACATTTTACAATTAATAATAATATTTATCATATCACCAGAAGTCAGTGTAGCGTCATGATATTGGAAGTCCTATCCAGTACCTTACTGTGCTATACTGTATACATAAGTACAACTACACGATTCCTCATTTTGTTTTAATCCCCTAATAAATTAAATTATATCATAAAATACGCCGTCACAAGTCGTAAACTCGTGGAGACATAGCCGTACACCATGATGAAAATACTAATAATAATAATAATTATATAATATAACAACAATATAATACTGGAGCGTATTGTTACAAATCTAACCAGTTTATTTGAACGCTCACATTTCAGTTATGAAAATTTGCTAATAATAATATTGTTGTGAAGGTTCGGGAAGTGACAAGGAAATTGAAAATATTATTTTCTAGTAGAAGCCCAGAGCTTTTGACATAGTACTAAAATTTGAAATATGATAGCTCAATAGACTTTATTTTGCTGGAAATTGAAAACAACCAACTTTCAGCTCTACTATACTACGAAGAAAAATGCTTGAGCTAACACATAGCCAGTCCCAATATTGAACCACAAATCAAGCCCCATTTCCTTACAATCTTTAAAATAAAAATGACACAAATCCCAATGCAGACTTGTATACATGAAGTTTAAATTACTTTCATTAGGTTAATTAATTTGACGATGGAAGGTTTTGCAAAAAATAAAACAAGCCTATTTCTATACATTTCATCTGTATATACATGACATGGAAGTATAAAAGTAAATACATGAAAGTAAATGTAAGCGTTACCTATGTAATAATAATAACAGACAACACATTCCAGCTGTTCTTCAGTGTAGTTTGTATACTCGTACTTACTCGCATGTGGACTAGATATAAATTATCTCCATTATCTCACTATCTAAAACTTTGTCGTATCTCACAACACATTTCAAAATAAAAACAAAATCATAAAACTCCTCCTGTTTTACCATATGTCTCACAAAAAAAAGGCTGATGGCCCTATCGATAAAATTATATTATAAGCACACTAATAATAAACAAATGTCGAAATGAGAAGGCAGTCGGTGATTACATTACATTACATTACGTAAGTAAGTAGATACACGCTGTAAAACATGTTAAAATGATGTGTACTTGTAGAAAATAAAATATGATTCAACCAGGTTATATTTCATATCTGATACGTTCTGAAATACGGGCTTAAAAATAATAATTACTTTTCACGGTCCTCACCGTATATATTACGTTTCTGTAATGCAAAACGTAAAAGTATGTATGTTGTACATTCCCAACGTTTTAATTGAATTATGGTATGTAAATACATGCAATTTATTATATGCATTTGGTTAAGAAAAGAAAGTACGCAGATGTAATGTTTTGTACATGGAGCTTTAACGTTTTTAAAAACTTACTGCATATAGTACAAACACTACACACACTTGCATCAGAATAACTGATTGTGAGATGAGGCTAATAACAATTGTATATATTTATATTGGCCATGATTTTGAAAATGAATCCTCTCCAAAACATTTCATGCAGGCCCATTACGTGGAGTGTATACGTGTGCACACACATGGAAAAACTAAAACAAAAGTAAGAGTGAGCTGAGCAGCTTGTTCCTCATCATCACCATCAAAACATTTGTTGACGCAGAGAGTTACATACCATACTTACCAGAGAAGTTTATATACATACAGCGAATTCTCATTTCTCCTGTTTTGTTGTGCTCAGATCGAAATCCACACTAAAAACAAGGCTAGAATTTGCACCTCATCATTGAAACACATGCCATATTTCTGTATTCAAAATTATGTACTTGTGCAAACGTCGGCATTATAATGTGCGTAAGGGAATTCAACGCCACACACTCTTTTTCTCCCTTCGTTCTTTGTTCGGAGTATATGTTTGGTTACTATCATGGACGCCATAAGAAAGAGCAAGGGACTCGCTCACAAATTTAGAATCTCTGCCAAAAGCGTGTTTTAAATCTCAAACGTATTTACCTATCTATGATATGAATATTTACATGTACAAACTACAACCTATATGTTCAAAATCTTTTATTTTACAAGGACGGCCTGAAAAAGTTTTCGAATGTATAGTTTCAGTACGCCAAATATCAAATAAAACAATCATCAAATGTACTACAAGTTTTAATTCGAAAGGAAAACAGTTTTTCATACTATTACGGAGCAGTCCAAACGTTTGTATACATTTATATATTGCAAAAAGGTAGACAGACTCGAAAATTTGACTAAACTCACCTAAATAGTCTGTACAGTGGTTTATCCCGGCTAAATCGTTTTTAGAACGCTCTCGTTCACAAGAATCAAAACCAATCAAATAATTTTGTTTGCATATCCAGTATTGACTATATTGAATATAGTTAATATAGTATAGAATATGGAATATTCAATATAAGTATATATTCTATTTAAACATTTTACAAGTATGTATACAAGTAATTATATCCTTGTTTTAACTTCTTTTTATCCGGAAGCAGTGAACCCCAATAAACAATGAAGAAGAGACAAATAACAGTACACATAGATTACACACCGACAGTCTTGTATAATAATAACAACACAATGAAAGCCTGAATAAAAGTAAGACTGTATAGCTGTATAGGCCAGGCACACACTTTTTATCAAATAAAAAAAATACTCCATACAAGAAACACTGCCAAGTATGTTATTTCCCTAAATCCTGAACAAAAATAGAAAATATTTCATGTATGCGGCGGCTATTTGTGTAGTTTGTTTTCCGTTTTCCATATTGTTTTACTTAAAATATAACATGCGAAACAGATTTAATAGTATATAATTCGGGAAAAGGAATTATTTACAACTAAAAAGCTATCATATAGCTAAAAATCTAAAATGATTATAATATTGTGAGATAAAATGCAATCAAATTATGGAAATGTAATCAATACAGAAGGCATGACGTTGACATTCCCAAAATATATATTGAGTACATATTATATACATATATATATACAAAGGGAAAAGATGGACCGTAGATAGACGACGATAGACGACATCCTAAAAAATTCTAAACTGCCAACCTAAGCAAAATACAATATCATAGCACAAACGTTAAAACATGAAATGTCTGCCTAGTCTCTGTCTGTGCCATATCCTCTCATATTATTATTGCAATAAAAAACTAGTCGGTGCATATATTCCGTACGATTTTTTTACCGTTCTGGAAAAAGGAGCTGGAGACTGGAGACTGCTGCTCCCCGCTATCATATAATATGATGACTGTTATATTATTATGTATTATGATATGAATCCTCAAACAGCTGACTATGACTTATTATATACCAAACCGTACTCTTTCTTTCCTATATGTATATATATATATATTTTACATAATAACGAATTGCAAGACTCACACAATCCCGTTTCGCCATAAAATATATATATTGTATATATATTGTATACATCTAGCCTAGCATATTTCCATATCCTCCCTGCCAACGATTTCCTGTACCTCCATATATAATGAAATGTACACTATTTATATTCCTGTACAACCTTTCAATTTCAGATATCATACCGGTTCTATTTTTTTTAGTGAACGACAAGATAATTCTATTCTTGTTCATTTGAAATCACAAGATGCTACAAATATACAAAGGTGCACATTACTTGAGAGTTTACTTCCTCAATGAATGAGATATTGATAAATGTATATAATATATATATATATATACCATGTATAAGAGACGTGTCTACATTTACAATTTACACAATCAGAAATAATATCCTTATTCTATCCGGGAATCATTTAGGTTATAGGTACTACATTGTACTTTAAATAAAGAAAAACTTTCTGAAGAAGCCAAAAAAAGAAAAAGATAAATCTAACACATGAATTATAATCTCAAAAGTTAGTCCGACACACAAAAAGCATTGTACTTGTATGTACATTGTGTGTTTTATTTTAAAACCAGTGTGAAGTTGTCGGAGTCAGAGAACGAACTCTAGCTGGACCAGCAGGAAGAAGGAAGCTAAATCTTCTTTGTGTAGGTATTAGGAACTTTAATCCCGATCCATTTATTTACTATTTATTTACTAGACTAGAATGTATACTGATAATGGTGGTGATGACGCTCAATCAGTCAACAAACCATTTTGTCACGGTAACGTTTCGGTTGTACATATGCATATGTATGATATATGTGTGCCAGGGATACAATACCCTATATACTCTCTCGCACTACATATTCGTTATTAGTGGTTTGTAATTTGTAAATTATCAATATCAAAGTACCTACACCTATACACCCTAAATAAATATTAGAGAGAGATGACGACTTAACTTTGTCGTACAAAGTTCGTACTACGAACAATACTACTAGAAAATAGAATAATCGTAGTACTTATTGACTTGACATTTAAGTAAACGTTCAGGTTCAGACAAAGGAAGTCAAAGGTACAGAAAAAGATATATGTAGTGAGATTCCCGAGACTCAAAGGAGGACTTTAAAGTACTCAAAACTCCATCTACATGTTCCTTTACTATCAGGATTTTTTTCTCCAAAAAAAAGGATCATCATACTACAAGTCATATACATAGTTGATAGTATGTAGACGTACATAGTATGTACTCTATGTACTACATATGTAGTAGTGTTTTTAAGCTTTTACATATACGGAAGAACTGACAATACTAAAGTGTGAATACCATTCAGCTAATAAGGAACACATATATACATACTACATACTGTATACAAATACTATGTACATGATACATGCTACATAATAATAATAATAATATAGATAACTATCCAGAAGTCTTAGAAAAATAAAATAAAAATGAAATTACAATGACCACGGCCACGGTCATGACTAACGACCATGACATGTTCAGACCTTCATTGTTTCCAACGGAAATTGACTAGTAAAGTACATATAATATATTACCAGCACCTGCGTACATATACATACGACATACCAACTTTGTAAACATCCAACCTACGCAACAATGAAGCAAAAACACGTTGTACTCTTCTATCATATATATATATAATGTGTACATGTAATGCGTATTTACAACAGCATATTTTAAACTTGAAGAAAAATGTTAAATCACTGAATTTGGGCTATACCTCCCACACAAATACAATTACATATTTACTCTGATTACTTATACCCACGGTAATTCCATATAGTCTACTATACTATTACATAAATGAATACATATACGAAGAGAAACAAATGAGCATGATGATAATGTACACTCTCGATTGTTTATGACATTTCTAGTAACAAAATTAGCTTCTCGTTTTTCAGTTTGATCATATAAACAAGTAAACAAACGACCAATTATATACCTCTAAATCCTAAATATATATATTATGTTTCGCAGTCACTTTGTTACTTGCTATATTTAATTGAACCGTTCAGAATTTCAATAACTAAAAAGAATTTCCTTGTTTGGTTTTCATTCTTTGTTCATCAAATGTTAAATATAATATACACACACCAAAACATAAAACTATTCTTATTACTATATATCAATCGCAATTCCTCAATGATCGTCAAGTGAACTTCACTGAAATGAGTTTCCTATCTAGAATCATTTTATCTTAAAATATATTTAATTGGTAATTCAAAACAATGGCTTATTTCATAAAAATCAAGACCCAACAACGAATTATGCTTATATATATATAAGCATAATATGATTCACTAGGAATACAAAGTACGTAAATACATGAAAAAACTCGACCTGCATGGGGATAATTGAATTTTAACCTTCGTCATTTACATTATTACCATCATCGTGTTTAAAACTCAACAATCAATATACATAGTGTGTAAATATTAAGACTTAAAATCTATACGATTATATAAATATGAAAGACTATGCTACCACACTATTACTAGAAAAAGGGAATACATAACAACTATTTAATATAACTAACAACTCAAGACACACAATCGAACAAAGAGATTGAATTACATTTTGATACTCATACACAACTATATATACAAGTCCCATTTTAATTAATTAAAGACAACTAACCTGAATGTTTGAGGCTCCAGCGTAAGGACCTTGTAACCTCAAGTCAAGGACCAATGTCAATTTATACACGGGTAAAATCTGATGAATTTTTGTCTCGAAGAAGTATTCTTTAACTCTGCTATATATTTTGGATCTTCGTACGATGTACATAGAAATAAAATAAACCGTCTCGCTCGCCACATCTCGTACCCAATACTGGAACAAAGTCTTGTTCAACAAACACGACGACCAGAGAGCCAAACAAAAGAAAAGCGAGAGCCTAATTTTTTTGCCCTATTCCTATTTATTATTATAATGTGTACGGGACATTTTGATCGTACTCAAATTTTGAATTCATTTTCAAAAATCAAATTTCGTCGAGAAGATTATATCAAGTGTGAGGGAATTGGATGCTGCTTGTCGTTAGAATTTTATGAGCCAAATCAAAACGACGAAACGGGGATTCGAAGCCAGGACAGCAAAATGCATGATACTTCATTAGGCTGTGCTATTCCTAAAACCTCCAACACCTTTTAAAATTCTTCAAACAGTGGAATTTCGATAAAAATATTTTTTTTTGGGTGCCACACAACATTAAAATTTTGCGAATTCTGATTCCACATGAATTCTCATTAAATTATTCTGAACAAAGACTACATTTTCCATCATAAAATTTTGTAAGTTTAGAATTTGTCGGTTTTCTCAATTTAAGAAAATTTATTAATTTAAATTAAGTACTTGTAATATGTTAATTGTTTGAACTGTTTTGAAAAAATGTAAAATACCATAACTTATAGAGTAAGTACTTACATATTATAGATACATACTATATACAGATTAAGCAGTGAGCGAGATTTGCATTTGATGTTTTGTCCTCCGTAGAGGTGGTAAGTTACCACTGGTAACTTCTCAAATGACCTGAAAATCCCCAGGAATGTGTACAAAGACATTTAGAAAATTTTGGGGGAATTAGTTTTTCGATCTCCAATACCCATATTAATGTTAAAACAGTATGTATGTTCACCCATGTATAAGCGTTTAGTATAATAAAGAACTTCCTGCTGAAGACGACTCTTGTTAATATGAATACGGTTTTTCATACTACATACATATTTATGTAAGCAGTGCTGTATAATTCTTTTGGCAATTCTTTTGGAATAGATTCTAGAATTAAGTATTATTACTAATGATAAGAATTAGAATTCTCTATAGATTAGAATTAGCAGAAAATGTAATTATACAACACTGCATATATACGTTTTTATTCGACATATGCACGATATGAACTGCCATCTGCAAAAAAAAAAAAAAAAACTCGTGCATAAGACGGCACAGCGTCGTGATTGTACTATTATACTGAGGTACATACTACATCGAGAGTATCAACATTTCTTGAGAAAACAATCATTAGAAATTCGGATTCATCAACATCATAATCAAAGGCTCCTCCTCACACGACTATACAACTTTGAAAAAAAGGATTATTAAAATAAAGGAATCCGTAGCAGAAGCTGCTCATATATATACAAGGGTCTGGAAGCTACAGGTTCGACATCCAAAAAGTGACACAACATTTTAAAATTTATCATTTTTACTTATTTATTACTATATAATTTGGTCTTGGTCATTTAAATCGTTTGATGTGTCCTGTTTTTCGTAAATGAAAATTTCATTATGAAATCCTATTTATTATCATAATATTAAAGTATACTTGATAATATCAAGTTGATATATATATTAATATATTATTTACGTTCGATTCATGTATGCGGTCACAAACTGAAATAACAATAAATATTTACTTGATAAAAGTTACACAAATCAAGTATATAGAGCATGCATATAATAGAATGTAAATAGAATGTACATTACTACAATTTGTTGAGTGAAATAACTTTTTTGATGTTCATTATATATATGAGTATGTATAATATAGGTATTTACAATGCGCGCAAAATGGTGTGTCCTACTCCTCAATAATGGATAATATTTTCCTTTCCTTCTATAAGAATAGTATTACAGTACAAAAAATACTATGATACTGTATAGGATGTGTTTTGTTTGTGTTTTAAAAAAAAAAAATATTTAAATTAATGTTACAAGTTTTTTTTTGTTTTTTTTTTGTTTTGTAAAAACAAAGGAATAGGTCCGGACGATATTCAACTTGAATCAAAATGGAAGAAGAAGAAGAAGAGGAAGAAGCGGGGTCGCTAGACCTTGTCCAGCAGATCCAGCAGCTCAATCAAATGACAAATGAAGATTTGATAGCTTTTTTAGAAGAACATTTGAGTGATGTTTTTGAGCCTGGTGTTATCCGTGAACAGTTATCTGGAGATCAAGCCGAAGAATATAAACGTCTACTAATCTCAAGCATAGCACCGTCTAATTCGAACGAAGTAGATGATACTTCAAATGAAAATCTTCCCAATGAAATACCCCTACGTACTTCTTCAGCTCCTAAAGAAAAGGAAAAGGAAAAAGAAAAACCTCTAGACAAGAAAAAGATACCACCTTTACCTTCTTCATCATCCTCATCATCATCCTCATCCTCCTCCTCCTCCTCTTCCTCATCATCTGCTAGAAAATCCAGTAGTAGCTCGACATCAAGTAAAAAATCAGATGCTACAATTGAAGCACCCAAGAAAAATGTGCCTTTGAAAAATTCTAAAAATACTGATAAAGAAGAAATCACTCCTATAATCTCCAAGTCAAAAACCAGGTCAACAAAATTTCCTACTAATGAAACTATTCCTGACGAGAAGGTGACATCTAAAAAGCATGATGGCCATCATGCTAAAATAATTCCTCGAGAAGAAAAAGGCCAACTAAAAAAGACTGACTCGAAGATTGAATCACGAAGGGATAGTGATGAAGTTAAAATTGTAAAAGAAACTCCTCACATTATTGGAAAGACAAAGGATATAGGAAAAGAAAAACAAAGTAAAAATTTTGTACTGGTCGATCTAGAAGATGATGATGATGAGGATGGTTCTGCTAAAGGAAAGATTAAGACTGTTGCGGAGAAGAATAAAACTAATGAACCTGTAAAGATTAAAACAGAAAAAACCAATGAAGAGTCCAATAAACAAAAATTAAATATTGATAAGACAAAGAAAGAACAGGAACCATCATCATCATCAGTATCAGCGAACAAAGAACAAGACAAGAATTTGAATCTAGAAAAAGTTAAAGAAAAAGAAAAGGTCAAAATAAAACAAGAACATGACAAAGACCGAGAAAAAGAGAAACAGAAGGAGAAAGAGAAAGAAAAGGAAAATAAAACTGAAAAGGATAGGGATAAAGACAAGGAGAAAAAGCAGGATCGAGTCAATAAAGAGAAGGATGGACATGAACGAAAAAGGGATCACCATGAAAAGGACAAAATTAAAACTGAGAAAAGAGATAAAAGTAGTGATCATCATCATTTGGATAAAAATAAAGTTGATTTAAAGAGTGGTATTAAAAAAGAAAAGGAGGACTCCTCTGATTTACCTAAACTTAAAATTAAAATTGGTGGAGCTCCTTTTCTAGACCCAGATTTCAGTAAATTTAAAAAACAGTTTAATTTAAAACCATTCAAAGTGATAATTTATGATATTAAAAAGCAAGCGAGTCATTGGCGAGATGGTGATACGGTTTATAGAAAATTATTGAAGGAGGAGAGGAAACAAAGGAAACATGGTCATGGTAGTAGTGGAGCTAGACATGGTCACAATAAATCGAAAGATCATCATTTAGGTAATGTTAAAATGAATGAAAGGGGTGTCCGGGTTTTACCTTTCGAAAAGCAAATTAGTGACAACAAGAAACGAGAAAGAGAAATCGTTCGAGAGAGACCAAAGGCTGAGAAACCCAGTGAGAAAATGAGACAATTAGAAGAGCTCCACAAAAAGAAGGAGAAAGAAAAAGAGAAACTGACTAGAATACTACCTACTGATTTCAGGTGAGACTTTTAACATTTAATAGAACAATAATAATAATTTTAATTTATAATTATTGATATTTTCATTGACACTATTATGACATTTAAATGGGCATATTGTCACATTTAAAGTAAAGCACTTTTTGCGCTTTTGCCATTCACTTGGTTTAATTATAACAGCTGTCATATATATATAAATGTTTTGATGTTGTTTAATTGGTATTTGTTATTTTGTATGTGTTATTCCAGGATTCCGAAAGCAGCAGGTCAACGAAATGTGATGCCTGAACCTGTAACAACTACTACAAATATTCATAAAAAACCAAAATTACAATTCGATACAAGTCGTCTAGTAACATCCAATCAAAAACAGCAAGATAGTTGGCAAATGACTCCTGAGGAAGAAAGAGCAATGAGGGGGGAGAGATTCATACCAAAAAGAGAACCAGATCCTCCTGTACTTGATGATTTTGATTTAAATGATGATGAATTGATGGTGGATCTGATAGATTTGGATGATGGAAGCGATGACAATTTCAATACTGATTCTCCCTTCACTCCAGCCAAAGATGTTGAAATTAATGATTTGGCTATGGGTGTTTACAATCTACTCAAGACAGATAAAGAAATTCCTGTGGTAGAAGATGGAGCCCCAACCACTGACTCGCTCATTAATAAATTCGGAAGATGGTTTTACAAGAATCAAAAAGAACCATATTTTCAAACAGCTCCGTCCATTCCAGAAAATGCTGAAGAGGATTTTTATACGCTTATGACAGTCGGGGACTCTGTCGATGATGATGATGCAAGTTTTTATGGGAATGTTTCCAATCCGGATGGTGCTGGTAGTGACTTCTTGCAGGACAATGTAAGAAACTAGTTTAGTTTACATATACTAATAATAATAATAATAATAATAAATGAGAACAAAATTAAAACGGAAAGTGAGGACCCTAAAACTTTAACTAAGCGCCCATTCGAGCATATTGTCCGAAATGCGAGGTTTTATGGGTTCCATGGCTATTGGGTCATATGTCATTCGTCTTCAGAAATAAAAAGCAGTTGCTGTGGGGAAAGAGGTGGTTTATCATATTTAATCTGTTTTCCCAAGAATTTCCTGTATCCTAGAACGTGCGGAGGGCTCACTGCGTGCAATAGTCTTGAATTTTAATTTCAGCAATAGTCCGAGTATTCAGTGAATACTATTCACACTCACCTCCGCTTAAATTGTAAATAAGCGCTTAATTGAGATTTTAGGGTAATCACTAGAGGAAATGAATACTAGCGTTTAGCGTGTAAATATGCATGTCGGGTACGTGTTTGTTTATTCTATAAAGTCCTAAAAAAATTGTTTTGTTTATTCGCTTGCAGGAAGTCTCTTCAACTTATGATCCAGATAAAGCTAATGAATATTGCGTAAGTTACATTGACGTGCTTCAAATTGGTAACAAAATTTATTTTGGATGAAGCAGTCTATTTTGTTTTATTAACATGTAAAAAAGGGAATTCATTATTCATTTTCTGTTGTCTCTCAAATCTCTCTTTTGAAAACATTTAATCAAATAATTCAGAAGGAAGGTAAGTCGTGTTCGTATATAGAAAGAGTCGTGTTTAGAATAAGTACTGAATTAACATTAACAAACATGCCTTTATGTTATGATTGCGTAAATATTTACGAATTTCTTTCTCGATAAATAACAGTTCAACTGAACTCAAACTATACTCTGCAATTCAAAATGTAGAAAAAAGGTAGTAAAATTTCGTTTGTGACTGCTACATGGTATATGGTGGATGGTTAGGATGCGCGTTTTGAATACCCAATATGAATTGCCATTGCGTTGCACAAGCACATTATTCATATTTTATAAATATAGGGTTGCAGTCTTTTATCTGCAAAGTATCGTATCGGTGGGACTGGCACAGAAGAAGCAAAAGAGGATAAGAGTGAGCGAGCCAACAAGGGGCAACTACTTTTGGATGCTAGTATTTTTAAGAATATCTTTGATGTTCGGAGAGGCTTGAATTACGACAAACAGAATTTCCAGGTACATCAAAGTGCATAAAATAGCATATAATGCTGGATAGAATATTGCCATGTTATTATTATAACCATTACGAAACTGTTTTTATTTAAATTTCAAATATTATTTCATTCATATAGGCCAATTGTACAATTTGCAACGAGTTGATAGTGGGGACTCAGCATTTGGCAGCTCACGTGAGAGGCTCAAGACATAGGGAGAATTTGGCTGCACTGTGTAAACAAAACATTACTTTCCCTCAATCATTAACATATTTATTGTGGTAGTTAAGCCATGGGTTTTCATTAATTTAAGCGAGTAAATAATTACTTGTCGTTTATTTTAATTTTGATTGTATAGCATTAAATTTAATCGGAATGGAGGCAAAGTTGTCATCTGGAAGGCTCAAGAGTATTGATGAAATAATAGAACTTTCTCCTGCTCATGGCGGCTCTGATGTAATGGATAGAAGTAGTAGTCATCATAGTCATCTAGACGGGAAGGACAAGGACCGGAAAACTAAAGAAAAAGTGAAGGATAAAGATGTCAAAGGCAAAGAAGACAAAGACCGAAATGGTCATAAATCATCAAGCACCACTAAGGAGGACAAGCATGCTAAAAAGTCGGGTAAGAGTTGTAAAATAAAATTACTTTTAGACTTGTACAGTAAAAAGTCAATAATTTTTGTGGCATCGATGATGAGTTTTTGTTTTATATATTATTTTTTATTTTTTTATTTTATTAATTATTCATTGTTACAAATTAGATTCCAAAAAAGATTCTGGTTCATCTCATACCACATTGTCACCCGTGACTGCTGTTGTTGCTTCTACTACTACTTCTCGTCCTCATGTCGATTCAAGTCGTGGAAAGTCAAGAAGAAGTCGTTCACGCTCAAGAAATCGAGATAAAAGAGGTAGATCACCCGTGGTCCAGGCTCCACGCGCTGGGAGACCCGCCCCCAGAAACCAAAGAAGAAGTCGCTCGAGGTCTCCTCCAGGGCGAAGCGGTAGAAATCAAAGGAGAAGTCGGTCCAGATCCCCTCCAGGACGCAGTGGAAGAAATCAAAGAAGAACAAGATCACGATCTCCACGAAGGGAAAGAACTCCACCTCATCATGATCGGAGTAGAAGACCTTCATCAAAAGAACTTGTTGACATATTCTTGGCTAAAAATGAACGAGCTGGTAGAAGATCTCCGCCGACGACATCAAAAGTTCCTTCATCTAAAATTCCTAAGATCAAACAGGAAGAAAATATGATTTTCAACGAAAAATTAGCTTTGGAAGCCAGTGGTAAATGGACTCCACAGCTAGAGACTCGTTGGAAACTTAAAGAGGATGATGAGGAGCAGTAAGTTATCCACTCAGTATTTGTTACAAAAATTACAGTTTAGTATCGAATCAAAGTCTATTATCTATACTATAATCTATGATGTAGTCGTGACATGTCCATGTATGGTGTGTTTTTTTTCATTTCCTATTTTAATAGATTGAAGAGATCTCACACTTTGAGAAAGAAACTTATGGAGGAGAAGCCTGAGGAGCATCCATTGTATGCTGCTAAATGGGAGGCATTTTGGGAACGCCGCTATCGAGAGCTTATTGACCTGGGGAAAAGCACAGAATATGCTGATAGTTATGATTATACCACAGAGTGGAAAGACGAATGGTCTAAAACTATCGAGCAAATATTGCTTCAGGAATATGATGTCAGACTGTAAGCAAAATAAGAATAAATTTTTAATTTGAACATTTTAATGTACCTAAGTAATACTTAGTAAGTATACTCTACAATGTAGAGTCTACATACACTATTACACACATAATATATGCATTGTATGAAATTGAAATTGGTTTTTTCATAAAAATATTTCTGTATTGTAGACATGAGATAAGAATGAAATATGGCATGGACCTGGAAACTCTACAGGCTTTGAATGTTCGAGTTGTCCCACCTCCACCACCTGTAACAAGTCAGCCAATGAATATGATGCCCATGGGCGGTATGTTGCGTATGCCGTTTATGCCGCCTATGATGGGTCATCTTCCTCATCCTCCACCACCTCATTTTATGAATCAACCTCAGCCACCAGGGATTCCGCTCAATGTTGGACCTTATGGTCCTCCTCCAGTAATGTTTCCTTCTGGCCCTAGAAGTCGTCTTAGTGGTCATTCTGGTCCAAGTTATCCCATGCCAAATCCTATGCTACAACAACAGCAATTCAACATGGCTCCAGTAATGTCAAATGTACCCATTCGGGCGGAACCACCACTTCCAGTACCAGCCCCCACGACTTCAGTTCTTCCTCCAGTTGTCGTCCGTCGTGCAGAAGGAGTTGACTACACTTCCAAGTCCATGTCCATATCAGATGTTGGTAGTGATGACAGACGTAGTAGTAAGAGAGGTAACAAGGAATTCTTTTTGATAAAAATAATTATAGAATACTATACACTTTTATAATTATTTTATTTTATTATCATTTGTAATTTCTTTTTTTTTGTATATCTTTTTTAAAATGCATTATTTTGCTTTCAAAACCATTAGAGTCTGCTCCAGCCCCAACAGTAACAGTAGACGACATTAGATCCACATGGTTAAACTTGACTGGGCAGAAGATTAATGCTGCTGTTGTTGAAGCAGCTGCAAAATCTAAATCTGGAAGTTCAAAAACCGGATCTTCTATTATTTCTCATGGTTATGATTATGATGGATTTGATGTAGTTCAAGTTTTGCGACTCATGTGTGGATTGGAAGAAGAGTTGAGTATTTTTGCTCCGAGAGTTCAAGAAGCATATAAACTTGTAAGATTGTCACATTTGTTATATGTAATTTCATAAATACATACTATAATAATTATCAAGTAGTTGAATATGTAATTTTTTTTCTTTTGTTAGGCGGAAGGGATGGAATTGGCGGAAAATCGTAGATCTTTCACCATGCTCAAGGATCGGGACTTTGTAACATTACTCTTTCAATGCCGAGACAAGTTTTATTCAATCGTATGTGATCATAATCATAATTTTAAACTAATTTAAACTATGCAATACTATGCATGTGTATATGAGCAGCATAAATTCCTTTCTTAAAAAAATTGTTTTTTAATTCGAATTTATATTAATTTGTTATTGGTTTGTTACATTTCTTAGCTTCGTGCAAATGTGAGCTCTTCCGATACAATGAAGAAATTAAACTTGACAGTCTACGCAATGAATGCTCTTTTGGATTCTCCAAACTGTCAAAAGCTGCGACCACCTGCAATTACAATGAACTTGTCTGTGGACACTAAAGAAGAATCAATAATTCCAAAAGTTTCCTCATCTAATGCTGGGAGTGATCGTGTTCATGTAACAGCAAGTAGCATGTCTGATGTTAATTTAAGAAATCGAAAAACTGAAACCCCTGGGGAAAATGCACTTACCAAAGCCTTAAGTCATCTTTCCATGTCAAAGAAAATGGAGATTAGCTCAGTTATTGCTTTTTCTCTCATTGCTCAAGGCAAAGATCGAATTAGTGACACTGAATTGATGACAAATCTACTCCAACTATTTTCACCCGTATTATTACCTAGTACTGGTGGAGGTGGGATGGGAAGTAGTTCATATGAGCGCAAAATGACTTTGGATACGAAACCAGAAATTAAGGTGACAACATTTATGTCCAATGCTGGATACGGCTTTGATCGTAATCGAGTTGGAGGGGAGGAACCTACTCCTACGTCCACTCGTAATTACAGTGCAATCCCTCCGTTGCCTGAATTCGGAGCCAGGTAAATCTAGAGTTTTATTCTTCTTGGATTCATTCCCTGATATAACTTAGTATTATTAGAATTATTTCGCATGAAAGTCTTGTTGAAAAAAAAAATAATAATATTTTGCATTTATTTTATATAAATTTTTCGCATAAATACTAAGAGATAATTAGTATGTAAGTCTAAATGAATGTTATTGCATTTACAGAGCCGTATCTCCTCCGCCACATAAAAAATTTGCAATGCAGCAACAATTACTACAGAAGCAGCAGAGAGGTATGAATCCACAGTTTGTGCCCAATCCACTGGCAAATCAACGTCCTCCACATGGAGGAGGAGGAGGAAGGCGACCACCTAGTCCTCCATTCGGTCACAGAGGTTACCATCCTGCTCCATTGGATCAGGTGAACTACTAATTCAAACTAAAAAAACAAAAAATAATCCTTCATAATAAACTGAATCATTTACAATTACAAAGCTTTACTTGTTGTAAAGCCTTCTTCTTCACAATACTACTGTGGGTACCCGGTAAAATTTGACTATATGTATATATAGTATAGATAATACGTATATATATATAGTTGTTTTTGTCGCTTCTCTGTCCTTGAAAGGCTTTCCCTCAAAAGACTTTTGTTCTCTTCAAATGTATTAAACGTGTAAATACTAAAAAATATTTTGTTTTTGTTACAATTTACAATAAAAAAATAAGTATTATATACATATATAAATTTATTAAATTATTAAATAAATTATATTATAGAAAATAAATACATACATATATACTAGAAATTAAGTATATTGTTATTTATATTTAAAGCTGAATGGCGAACAAAGAAAGCGTGAATAAACTGAAAATTATTTGATGAAAAAAGTCTATCTATTTACTGGTTTGATGCTTTTATACTGATAACTTTTAAATATATATAATCTAAGTATAACAATACAAACAATATAAGTGAGACTAAAATATCCGGATAAAAGTGAAGCTTTTGTGAAATTGAAATCTGAATGAATTTTCCGAATGAATTTTTAATTCATTGAAAAGAGGACAGATGAGGATTTAGTATATCAAAAAACCGCAAAGTCAAAATCCACTTTGGATTCTGTCCTCCTTCATTGCTCACTTCTTGAATTGTTTTTAAAAAGCTTAAAAACCTTGTCGTTTTCCAACTTTATGTTCCCGTATTTTATCTGAATTGTCTTTTGAAGTCCTTTTCTTTCATAAATTTTCTTCGGGTTCAAAAGGCATACATATTTGGCTTAGTCCAATCCAGTGATTGAATATGAAGCATATATATTGTAATGCACTGAATAATTATTCTTTAATTTCCAAACAAAATATTTGATCATCATTTTTGTATTTTATTAACTATGAATATAGGACATTTCGGATGTGGACGACGAGGATTCAGAACAAATACCAGGCAGTAGGCGTAGGAAAAGGTCCGACTCTCCTCCACAGAGGTCTAGCTCAAAGAGATCGAGACGCAGTGAAAAGAAGGGGAAAAGACGTAGAAAGTCTAGAGATCGTGAGAGGTATTCACCGTCGTCACCAGTAGCAAGTTTGTTAGACATTGATTCTGTGCCTGGAGTGTCACACAAGGAAAGGCGACACCAGAGTTCTCATGAAGATCGTAGATATAAAGGTCGTAGATCAAAATCGAGGTCCAGGTCCCGGGAGCGTCCATCGTCCAGTCGTCGACGAAGGCGCACGGTTGAAGGGAACAGGAGTGGGGCTAGTTCTATGGCGTGAGTATATACATATTTGTTTTCATCATTATATTTTTAAAATTATTTTACAAAGTGTACAAATGGTCAATTGTATTTAACCGTTCCTATGTTCTTTGATTTGTTTGGTTTTCACAGGGGTAGTGAAGTGAAGAAAAGGCATCATCGGAGTAGGAAAGAGAAGCGTCGTCATAAGAGTTCGCACGAAGACCCTGGTAACAATGATAGCAAAATCCCTGGTGTTTCAAAAACGTAAGATTAATTTCTAACTGCACATTTGTTTTAAATTACCCATATAATTATCAGTATCATTCATCAATGTATATTTTCTTTTGTTTGTAAATCGCAATTTAGATTTTGGAAAGTAAAAGGTCCCGAATCCTCTATAAGTAGTGAAGATAATTTTGATAAAGTGACCACTGGGGTTGAAAACGTAACCAGCGATTCCCTTCCTACCTCATCAGAAAAGGAAAAGTCCAAACCATCATACAGAGTAACTGGCACAGAGCCGGGTAGTAGAGTGACGAATAAAGTAGAACCGTCATTTGATGCAGAAATCGGAGAGATTATATCAAGTTCTGAAACTGATTTGAGTCAGGTATCGTCCCGTTTTAAAGCATCCAAATCAGTGCATTCGAATGTGAGTGAAAATTGGGATCTATGAGAAATTATATAATAATAAGTAAAAACCAATATATGCCTGTAGGAATATAAGTATAACATACTTAAGTCGTAGAACATTATTTTATGTATCTATAGAAAGTTTGCTCTGTATGTGAGAAAACTTCCTTTTACATGCTTATTACACAAGCATGCTAATATGAATTCATTTTTTGTGTTTTTGTCTTTTGTACTTTATTGTACATATATGATTTGATGTTAGTTAGTTTGTACTAGAGCCTCAACATAAGAATTTGTTTTAATTTTTCTTGTTTTTTTTGTTTTGTTTATTTGTGGTTTTACACGATTATACGAATAATTAAGTGAATCTTACTCGTTAAATAATTTAACCTTGTTTATATGACAGTTTAATTTATATAGCCCGTAAACTTATTCTTCAAATGTCTCGCTATAATTTTGCTGACCTTTGAGTTAGAAGGAAGATGCGGCTCAATGAACACTTAAATACCCTATAATATAGGGTACTTATATTATACTTACTCAAAATGCTTTTAACCCTCCTTTAAATATAAAGTTACTTGTTAATACTTTTTATACCATGCATTAAGGTATGTATATAAGCAACAATATCACCTTTCAGCAACTTCAGAATTTATGGTATAGGAATTGAACAAAACTTCCTACAATACTTAATTATGATGGAAAAAGACCAAAAGTGACAATTATTTCGACTTTGAATCTATAGGCCCTGCACAGGGGCACTTTGAATTTTTTAAAGGGCCTCCACGAGTCACGCTATATCTCAGAAATGTATTATCCGATTTCGATAAAAAATAAACAGGGAGCATCCTAAGAAGTTAATCTAAGTCCCTTTTTTTAATTTTGACGATATCTCAAAAACTGTGACCTCTGGGGGGGGGTCAAAAATTACCAAAAGGTCGAACTTTTTTTTTTATTTAACCGCCAAAAACCATCTTAGCCTACGTAAAAAGACATTTTGAACATTTTTTGACTATAATTTTTTTGATTTAGGCCTCCGTTTGGTCACCAAAGGTCATGGAAAATTCGGGGTCATCAAAAAATATTTTTTGACGGGCCTTCACGAGTCACGCTATATTTCATAAACGCATTATCCGATTTTGATAAAAAAATAAACGGAGCATCCTAAGAAGTTAATCTAAGTCCCTTTTTTTAATTTTGACGATATCTCAAAAACTGTGACCTCTGGGGGGG
>JAIUND010000320.1:0-82169 GCA_034699125.1 Gisinianus flammeolus
AGGGTCACCAAAATACACATGTACCGAGCCCGGACAATGACTATTCCAGTAAAAAAAGAATCAAGTGAATCGGTCAATCCGTTCGGCCATTATCGTGAGCAACACAGACAGACAGACGGACGGCCAGGGTGATAGTATAAGGGGAGCTCGCTCCGCTCGCTCCCTAATATTATATTCTTCTTAATTAATTACTATTTAAATCATATTTAGTTAATCTTTCTTAGTATCATCATTAGTTTTTCATCTGCATTGCATTCCAGTAAATTCACGAAGAGAATCAAAAGTTTTGGAACTAAAAACTGAACCTTTTGAACCTCGAAAAGTAGTAATGCTGGGCTTTTCCCGGCCTCTCGCGGTAAAAATCCCGGTCTTTTGGCTACGTTGCGGACTGTCCCGGCCTGGAATTCGGGCCTAAGTCTTCACAATCCCCGGCAAAAAAATTTATGAAAATTTTCAAAAAAATTTGAAATTTTCAAAAAATGACAAAAAAGTCTTAAAATGTCCAAAAAAACATATTTTTGGCATGTAACTCATTTTTCCCAAAAATAATTCGGGTCAACCCGACCCGACCCGAAACCCGACCCGTGGTGAGCCTTACTTCAAACTGAGCTCATGCATTTGCAAAATTTGCTCATCGTAAGTGCTTTTCTGGTGTCCAAATTCAAGAAAGGTAAACAGGTCTCACTGTCCTTTAAAAAACTTTGCCCACACATCCTAAAATTTGACTTGTATTCCCCTCACTCGCTTTTTACCTCATCCCCCCTGTACCCGTCCTTCAATTTTGACTTTGCACCCATTACATATTCTTGTTAACTGCCCACCCCCGTTAGCTAGTTTCCCCTTAAACTGGTTTCGGTAACTAAATTTCCCCCTTTTCTTGGTACAGTGTACCGTTAATGCAAAGTCCCCAGTTTCCTCTTTTTGAATGGGTTTCACCAATTAATTGCCCCATTTAATCTAGTTTCCCCGTTAACTGATTCTCCCGCTAATCCTGTTTCTACGCTTTTTTAGCCCCCCTCCCCCCGTCAACTTGGTTTCCCCCCGCTCTATCAAAGTTAATTGATTCCCATTAATTTATTGATTGATTCCGTATGGTTAAATTCAAATTCCCGATTTTAATTGGTTTTCCCTCATTGGTGGAGTTTAACTGATTCCCCCTAAACTGGTTTCTCAGTTTACTCTTTCCCCCCGTTTCTCTCTTTTAATTGGACTTTGTCCCGTTAAATGGCTTCTCTTCTCCCCCTTACTCGTTAAATCAGTTCCCTCTCCATTAATTGTTTTCCCGTCGTCAATCGAGTTTTCGCCCGTTAATCCCTTTTCTCCCCATTAATTTAATGTAAAATACATTTTTGAGACTTGAAATTAATTTGTTGTCAAGGATTTAAATCTAAATTCTAAACATTTTGAAACTTTTGATGAGCCTACAGTGTGTCCGATAAAAAAGTAGTCCTTACATGTAAAACTCTCAAGTCTCTACGTTCAGTAGTTTAGGTGGAGTTGAGATGACTATAAACAGATATATAGAATGGTCTGCTTCTACAGTTAAATCTCGATATACCGGTTTCGCAAGGGAGTGTGGATTTTCGGCCGGTATAGAAAGTCGCCGGTATACCGATTTCGCTTTATACCAGTGAAAACCGTTAGAAAATATGAATACATAGTTAGATTAGTATTTATTCTATTAGCGCACACACACATAACGTTGACGAGCCCGTCCGAAAATGTAAATTATGCCTATGGATTTTGGTCAGACTGTGAGAATTGAGTTGATTTGCCCTAAAATTATGTATATAGTCGTCTCTCGCTCTCTACATATAGTTAAAGTCCTGGTCATATCGACACTCCAGTATAGGCAAAGTTATAACTGTCTTAGATAATCCCTTTGACATTCAAATAATTCATTGAAATGAACTCTCGAGAAGGAGAATTGTCAAACCCGTGTGTGTGTATTTGCATTTACATAAATAACTTATCTTAATGGAAATGAAAATTGTATTTGTATATTTATGTAAACAATGGAAAAAGAAGCGAGAGAAAAAAACGAGAGAACAAAGACAAAACAATGACGACAACACATCCCTTTTATTTAAGAGGTTATTTAAATCCCGTCCAAACACATTTTTGATTACTCTTGTGTGTGTGTTTCTTCTGTTTGTATCTTTCTCTCTCTCTTTATATCTCCACCAACCACACAAATCTTTTGAGACCAACTCATATTTACAAATGTACTATGTATGAGAATGCCAAAAAACTCTGTTTGCTCCCCATTAATTTGTTGGGAGAAATTTTTCCGTGTATTTTTTTGCAATTAAACTGCATGAATTTGTGATGAAAGGTAAAATCAAGACTCGAGTGTATTTTCATATTTCAGTTGGTTTAATTGAAAATTGTTGGAAATTAATTCACAGTTCCTTTGCAAACAATTTAAATGTAATTAAATGTCTGGCTAAAGATGAATCCAGTTTGCGAAATTGATAGCAAAATAATACTCTGCAGAATAGTATAAATTGAACGGATATGATAAAGATTAATAATTGAATGCAAATTAATCTATTTGCAATTACATAATTTGGGGAAAAGAGGATGGATAATTATAGGAATGAAACGGGAAAAGGAAGCAATCGGAGAAGATATTGGTGAAAGGAAACGTGGGGAGTTTCATCCCACTCTCTTTTCAAACATATCAAACGTTCATCTCACTTTCCTGGACTTTTCTTTCTCCTCGTCATGTTTGCCGTCTTTCAGTTTCCAATGGAGATTTTCTGGCATTTCAAATGGGATATTTTGTTATTTTGTACTGGAAAATTTACTGTGAGGAAACGGCCTTCAGCTGGATTCAACATGCACTGTTTTGTTTTCCATTGCTAACTTGCCGTCATTTATCATTCCATTTTACCCAAAGGGAAAGTAATACTCCGGAGGAAATGTGCGCAGCAGAAGCAGGAGCAGTTCATAGGAAAGGGTACTTAAAAGGGACAAAAATAGAGTGTGTTGAGGTAGTCGTCAGGCTCAGCTTTTGTTCTATATTTGAGTCGATCCTCCATCAATGACCAAGTCATTTTTCAAGCAGCACAGGACGCCAACGAATTTTCTTCTCACTGAGCCAAAACGGCAAAATGATTCCAATTTGAATTCAAATCCCTGCTGCTGCTGCTTTTAGTTTGGAAAGGAGCCTCTTTTCTCGTTTAATTACTGAAATTTGACCAACTAAACTAAAGTAATAGCGGGAAACGTAAACGAATTTCGATAATTTTAATGAAGGAAATAACTAGATAAGTTTAGGTATTGAATTTTAATGGATTTTAAACTATTTTTAATGACTGCACATTGAAAATTGTAAATTGTATTTTAGAGACTGTTGAGTTGAAAATTAAACCTGAGCTTTAATTTCTAACTTGAACCACAACTCAATAATTTTAATGCATAAACGAGCTAGAAAATTCCTCAAATTGTACATCGAGACATCGAAAGAGTAATTAAAAGTCAGTTCTGAGAAATACAATTTCTCAGTTCTGCACATTCTGACTCTTCTTCTATTTAATACTACATACTTAAGTAAGCACGAATAAGTTAATTAGTTTTCCGAGTCGTATCTAATTAAGTCAAAAAACAAAATTGGTCTTGTGCAATCTCAAATATCTTTTTTTTATAATGTCAATAAGTTCAGATTGCAAATGGTTGGAAGCCAATAAAAGAGTAGTAAAAAACCCTATTCGAAATTTGAAAGCAAATCCGCTGCATCTTTTCATACATTTAAACGTGTGTCATTTCGTAAAATTTTGCATTTTATTTGTGTATTTTACGCGGGTAAAGTGACGAAAAGACCCACACACTTTGCCCGATTCAAAAATCCATGACGGTAATTGAAAGCGTCGAGGTCGAGATTCTCTTGAATATTGCACCTTCTGGCAGATCTTCTACTTAAATAAACACGTCATCGCAAATGGACATTTGAACGTGTTGAAGGGAATTTGGTTTGGCTCGCCAGCTGTCCCACGTAACTCCGTCATCTTTGGCCATGATCTCGCCCCCATTGTAGTACAATCCGTTGAGGTCGAAGACGTGACAGGCGATGCCGCGATACGAATCCCCTGCAGATCCATCGCTTTCATAACCACTCAAACTCAACCGATAGAAATCGCTCGAGTTCCCCACGGAAAATCGATCGTATTGTCCAAACGCCGTCGTGCCGTTCCAATCCGTCATTTCGATTCGCAGTGTCTGCGGTTTCTTGGGAATTGTCTGGAGGGCGTGAATTGATTTAAGATCAAGGCAATAGTTTCCCACGGGAGAGCCAAATCCATTTTCATAGTCCATCCAGTTCCGGTTGAATTCATCTCGTGGTTCAGGTCCTCTTTTTTGAATCTGGGCCGAATGGTCAAATCAGTTCTTTCCCGCTTTCACTTCTCGTCCGATTCCTTTTCAAATCCTCGCAATTTATCGGATGGAGTTTGTTAAATTCCTATAACAAAGACAGATCAATGCCATAATATTTCATTGAGATTTTCGACGGACTTCAACGCAATGCAAATTCAAAATTGAAGTGGAGTTTTACCTTGAGAAACAGAATTTTTAACTCTGCCGTTTTATTGAGCAGAGTCAGAGTGGAGGTGTTCAATTGAGCTGCTAACGAGTTCACAGCCAATTTGATCTGTAGAATTTACAAAGGGGAAAATTGACTCATGTTTTACGAATATTTGTGAAACGAAAATGGAAGAAAAAAGTTGATTTTAAATAAGAATTTTACTTGTGGGTTGTCTGATTTTCTGTGGAATGGAATTTTTCCAGCTTGTCAAGTCGGATTTGGAAAAGCCATCGAGTTGGTAAATTTCTGTAGGTCTGACCGGAAACTGACTTGAGAATCCATTAAAATATCCATTCGCTGCCCCAATTTGCTCATTGACGTGAAAACGAGGAGAATCGTCATGAAGGAAAAGACACCAATGAAAAACCAACCAACGATTTTTCCTGTCTGGAATTTACAATTAAAATCATCTCATTTGAAATTCATTTCGACACATAAAAAAGCACAAAATTCTGTAGTTTTATTTCGAATAATATATTAAGATAAAGCCTGTATATAGAGTTATGAAAATTGTTACATTGTGGAGCCGCGGAATTGCTGGAGAGTTAAACAGAGGGCATTTAGACGATTGTTGTGCGGAGTCAAACTGCTGAATTTCTCTTTCCATTCGGATTCCGAATCCAATCGGTGGCCACGCCTAGACTAGAATTATTTATACAAAATTCCCACTGATTAATGCATGTACCTTCAATGTATCTACCTATAGAATTCCCCGAAACGTCTAGAATTTCTGAATGTCCTTCTATCCAGGGAAAAAAATGTATGAACAGAGGACATTGTTTTCATTTTTTGCATCTGGATGTTGAACAACAAAAGGACCACGCGCACTCATTATATGGGAAAAGGGTTTTCTGGTGGATTGAGCTGAAATTTTTTATGAAGATACTTCTGAGGACTAGAAACAACTTTTCTATTACCACTTTCCGAGTGATTGCCTTGTTTGACCTCTGGAGGTCACCAAAGTTCAAAAAATGAAGTTGGTCGTAGAGCGTCGAGTAAAACCAGAATTGGGACGCTGATCAACGTTTGTTAAGCCACTTGACCACATTTCACGACCGTAAAGTTCTGAAAAAATCCAAAGCAAAATTGATCGCCTCAATTTTGTGTAAAAATGAAAGATGCTCGTAATTTGTTATGCTGATCGTCAAAAGTTTCCTCTTTTTTACTACATATATAGACTTTCATTATTTAATGGACTTGGTGAAGCTTGTGTGTGACTTTGTGTGTACAAAAGTACGGAATTAGAGTGAAACTGTGGAATCCACCTGAGAAAAAAATGATGTAAAGTAAATTGCAAATAATAAAATAAAATATGCAAAATTACGGTGACTCCAACTATTTGATATTAAATGCGTATACGTTTGAATTTGAATTGTGGAATATGTTTTGACTCCTCACCGAATTTCTAGACAGTTTATCGGAATTTTTGTATATGTTTTCACATGGCTTATGTGAATATTAAAGATCGTGCATGTAATGGGGCCGTCTGAAATATACAGATAGTTAATATACGACGGAACGGAAAACCAAAAATTGGCGTAGTGTTTACAGATGATGATTTTTTTTTGTTAGTGCATTGGGGAAATGTTGAGGCCATAAGGAATAATGGTATTTGTGATATTGGAGATATTTGTTCTGTGTTTCTGTGTGGAGGGAAGTAACGCAATGTAATGTAATGTGAAATAGTGAGAGTCTGACTGTCGCCGTGTGTTTAGAATTCAACCTCGCAGTTCGCACAGACGCCTAAAATAAAACCTTTTTTCCTAATGTGAATGTGTGAGTTCGTTCAGTATCGAAACTGTGTAGACGACGAGGACGAGATACGATATACGATCGACGATGGACTGTGTGTTGTTAAAGCTTTGACTTTGGCAACGAGCCCACATAGTCGATTTGCCTCCTCGTGAGTCAACATCTCGAAAAAGTTTTCTTGGTTCTTCACTCTTCTTCTATAATTCTTTGTTCTCTTCAGTTCTACTCTTGAATTTCATTTCACCCCTCATCATCATCATCATCTGTTGACTACATAAGTATATAAGTAAATATATTATATGTAGCCACTCTCATTTATCAGTATCAACGTAATTCTCTCAATTATCCCCCGTCACAATCCGTGTAATTGTATATACATACTTAGTAGAAATATATATAGTAGTGTGCAGTTCAAAGTGAATATTTCCTCTTATTACTCAATAAATATTACAATAAAGGAATAACATTACAACTTACTTCTCATCATAATAATAGAGATATTACATTTCAATCTGACATTTGACAGATATTTAAACTTGAACGTGTGTGTATTTCTTGAGTCAACTTTGAAATCCGACTTGGACACAATTAATTTCCGTTTATTTTGCATTGAACGAACAGAAGGGAGAAGAACACGTATAGGCAACTGCCCTCCGTTAACATTGCCATTTGCAATTTGCAAAGTTGCAAAATATAATATATGCACATGTCATTTGATGCGAGGGCAATTTCTTTTCGTCACTGTGTGTGGACATCAGCAAGAATATTGTCAATAAAATATATAATAAATATCCAAATCACTGCCTCAATCGCTGATAAATTTATCTACATTTTTTTTCCAGTGAGGAAAGAAGTGAGTGCATAATCTGGATTTTCTTTATGAGAAAAGTTCTACTGTGTGATTCGTGCCAAGACTCATATCAAAATCAAAGTTTTGCTTGTACAAGCAGAAAATATAAAACTAGATTATTAATTTTTTTGTCGTTCAACTTTTGCAAGTGTCAGTTTTGTCATTTTAATGATATCGTTCAAAATGGGCATCACCTTATTATAATTTATGTATGACGACCGACTGTGTCTGACTGTTCAAATTGAATTTAAACTTTCAAAATACATACCAAAAAAGAAAACATAAAATCAAATTATAAAGAAAATAAAGATCTGTCATCAAATTTTCTGAGTTAGTCTTGTCAGTATTTTTTTTGAACGTGATCAAGATCTTTTGTTCATCAGTGATATTTCAAATCTAATATAATATTTAATAACAAATAAGGAATGTGTCCTTGGTGTATACACATAAAACTTGTACAACAGTTACATTATTTGTATTATGATTTTTTATAATTATAGTAATTAATAAGTATTTATACTCAAACATTTACTAAAGGATTCAATTTCAAGATTATAGATCTGATTTCATCTTCCTCCAAGATTCTTTATGTTGCTGACTGAGTCTTCCATATGAAATCGAGTACAAACTCACTTGAACATCATTTTCTTTAAAGGTAAGCAAAAAATTGTAATCATAGGTATAATTACAATAATAAAGGATTTACATATTTTCTTCTATAGTCAATAACATAAATCCCCAGATTAAAATACAGATAACAGTTGAAGGATGATAAAATGCCAGAATGCACAAAATGTAGATTTTGTTCGAGTAGCTTGAAGTCAAGTTAATTGCAAGTATAATAATTATTTATGTTAATTTTACATGAGATTTGAGATAGTTTGATGCCATCAGCACGTGTGCCATGGGAGTTTAAATTAACTGGACATGAGTCCTGTGGCCTCGGCCGTATATTTGTTGTATACCTTTTGGGTTTGTATATTTTGTACATATAATAATGATATTTTAATGATAATGTCCGAGTTGTCTGAGGACTGTTTTGACTTACTTTAAAAGGAAATGACAACGACATGTTATAGTTGATTAGTAAAACTAGAGAACCACCATTACAGTTGAAAGATTGAGCATTTCCCATAATATTATTTACACTTTACTTACGCACACAGACTCTGTGTCACAGAGTAAAATATTTGACTATTTCAATTTTCAATCTCCACGTGTGTACTTACCATCATGCGATTTGAGATGTGATGTTGGCAGCATCATCATCAGCATAGTTTGTTTTTTTTAATATAAAAAATCACTTTAATTCTATCTATATATCGTATAATATATTTTAAACTAGGGTGCTGTATTAATGTATTATATATCGTATATTTTCGTGCCCACTAACAATAAGCCCACTTCTCTTTTGGCTTGACTCCTTGACTTTTTGGCAGAGTGTACAGTGTACACCTATATAGCATATAGAGCAATGTATGTAAAAGTTGAGAGAGAGATTGCAAGTGTTTTGACGTTGATATATAAAATATAAGTAGTCCTGGGTGTTTCTACTACATACTTCCAATCTCCACGTGTTTGAAAGAAGCACAGTTATCACAGACGATGATCTGATCTGTGTGTAGGCTCTTAAATTGTTAACACTTTTTATTTGGGTGATACGCGATCCACATTGTTTAAAATTATGAGAGGCTAAGTGGTGGAGAATTGTTGTTGCACGCACGGAGTTGGGAAACGAATAATATGAATCAATGATTTATTTTGAGCATTGCGTGAATTTTCAAAATGAAAATCAGATTAAATAATAATGTCATATTAATACTTGACAGGAGATGATGGTACGAATTGGAAAAGGAAAGAGGCAATGCATGTAGAATTAGACACATAATATTAGGTAGGTAATACATACCTACTAGGTATATACTTATATAGATGTGCAGGGAATTCGAATGGGAAATGTGAGAAGTTCATCTGATGAACCACAGAATTTTTAATAAAAGCAGCCTTTTCTTGCTTGTAAATTTTTTGATACAAACTTTGTGTCTTACTTATTCTTATTCAAGACTCGAAAAGCTCTTTTGGAAACTTTGGACAGAAATGTCAAAATAATAATAATTTTTATCCTTTTTGTTGTGCAGCGTGGATTGGGTGGATTGGTGGATTACTGCCCGGGTTGTTGCAAGTTGCAACGTTCACTTGTAAATATATGAATTGCTCAAAAGTTTCCTCACGTTTTTTCCTTCCTTTTGTGTGTGTGTAAAAATCAGAGAGGCTATTCTTTTTTCCATATCCTTTAATACTCGGTTTGAACTTGAACCTTGGTGTAGAATGGAGAAAGTTTTTCACTGTCCGTGTCCATGATGATGATGATGAGAGAGGATTTGAAATTCTTTTCAAAAGCACACATATACGGAAAAAGTTTTTTGTAATTCGATTTTTCAGTTTTTACCAAGTGCAAAAAGTTTGTTTTTGACGTGATCGTAATCCGTCAGAACTATAGAATCTGGATGATTCTTTTTTACGTTGATTATACGGTGTTCTTTATTCTGTACAGTGTAAAACTATGTAAAGAGTACAATAAAAAGTGCAAAGGAAATCGAATTGTACAGATAGTTGTCTATATTGTAATTAATACGGAGGTTGTACTTGTAATTCAAGACGATTGCCTGGTGCACTTATATACAGATATCTAATCTGAAACATTACACCATTAAGTATGTGCAAAATTAGTTGTCCGTTGTTTGCTATTAAATTATGAGGGATAAAGTTGTTGGACCTTCGGTCAATTCCTGTGGGGAACGAATCCCAAGTAATTCAAGTTGAGTAACTCAACGGTGGTTTTATTACATTTACATATGCACAAAAACTTCATGAGGAATCACGATGCGACGCTATATATATTGAACACCGTCACAGGTTTATATTAATAGAAGAAATGTAATTACACACGTGTAATCTATTTACTAGTACCAGAAAACAACATTTAGATGTATTATTGCAGTGCAATAATAAAAGTAATGCATTTATTATTGCGCGTACTTTTATTATTATTATTATTACATATGCATATGTCATAACAAGTGTGTGTGTGCGTATTTTTCGTTTATGATAATCCCTAACTCATTATTTTGACGGTATATATTTGGGTATAATAGCAAACTGCTTGTTGTTAATAGGCGAGTATTAGTATTAGTTTGCAATTATAATATTTATAAATGTTACTATTATTTAATTTTACTTACTGCCAATGAACTCTCTCATGTATATTTATTTACATTATTTTTGGTTACTCTCGTGTGTGCTTCACGTGCATGTTTCATATATATACATAATGTACATGAAGTTGCTGACTAGACAGTGAACCCATTTTGTCATTATCATAATTCGTAATCCTTCATAGTGGTTACCATTATTTGTAAATTTGTACATGGTATGTATACAATGTATACTATACATGCGTTTATACCAGTACGCTTTTTTTTACTGTTGACAGGTTTCTAGTTCGCAGTTGTTTATAGTGTATATGTGTGCATTGTTTTGATGAGTGGATATATTACAGCTTTTTATTTAGTTGTAATTTTGTATTCTACATAATATGTAGTATATATATACGCCCCGTGTGCCCCTCACATGTCAGTTAAGACTTAATAAGCTTCTCAAAAGAGGATTTTCTTTGTGCACGGCCAGTTGACCTGAAAATCATTTGAATTCTAATACTTCAATAGCCAGTAATCAAATTTTGACACAGATGTATCTGGTTGTAACGTAATGTAACTTATTTAACCTTTTTTGAGACGACTCCGAAGTTTTTTTGCTCGGATTCTGTCGGAGCCGTAAATTTGGGAAGCGTCTACATATGACGTCAAAGTATTCGGCTGCTCACGAGACCCATTGTTCACTAAAAATAACCAAAAAAAAATAAATTTAAAATGATATTTACTCTCAGCTAAAACCCGAAAAGTTAAAGAGTTAATAAATTAATAGACAATATGTATATAAACAAACTGGGAAAGCAAAATATTGTTCTAGTGAATTGCAATTGAGTTTGATTGAGTGGTCCGTAAAATGTGTCATTGGATGGAATTTCAATTGGCCAACAATCTGGATCTTCGTTGCAACTGGAACAATTTGATGTATCTACACACACACAAGTTTAACATTTGCGATTATAGTGTAAGAATTTACAAAGTTCGCAAATGATTATAGATGCCGATGAAGGGAAAGTTAATTTTTGTACTAGATGTTGGTGCAAAAGTCAAATCGTGACCAAGAAATTGTCCAAACTGAGGTATTAAATTCGTCAGCTTCACGTCCGGAACGTCCTCATCTGGATGACAGGTCGTGCTGATTAGTCTTTCGTTGGGCATATGAGAAACCGATATCCCCCCTCGAGGCTCATTGTAACCTAATCAGGATAAGAGCAGACGAAAAGATTAGTGTGTAAAAATATACTGTTGTTTGGATACCCATTTCCTAATGAAATACGTACCATCTTCATATTGAGAATTAGTTAAGCGTTGATATGGGCTCCATCGAGAACCCCACGTAGGATGGTCCAAATTGTTGCAAGTTCCATTGTAAGTTCGGTATGGTGTTTTGGCATCGCAACCATCTGGGGTTGATTTGCAGATTTTAGGCACATCTTTCTCCAGCTGTGAAGCAGCGGTCTCAAAACTCTCTCCGTTACTGTGTAAACATTTAAAATATCAAACAATGAGAAAGTTTAGCGAATTCGAGTGAAAGTTATGGTTTATTTTCTCCAAAAACTATTTGACTTACGCGAGTAGTGCTTGAAACTTTTTCAAATTCAAATTGCTGGCATCACCAATTAGTCGACTTTCTTCCGTGGATTTGAAGGCTGAAAATCCAGACTTTGTTGGCTCACACGCATCCATACACAACGTGAAAGTCATAAAGTCAAGGAGCTGGAGAACGTGAAAACTCCAAAACCAAATGCAAAATAATTCCAGCCACTATAGTTATTAACACTAAAACTCAAGCAAGAATCCAAAATAAAAAACTATGTACTTAGGTCAGTTTATCAAACTAAAAATCAGGATAGTGTTTCAACAATTTACCTCATGGTGAATATATGCAATAGATTCAAACTGGAATTTCAGGAAACGTCGTCAAAATCTTTAACTGATTTACAATAGAATTCTACAATTGATACTCAATAATTTTCACAGTTCTCGTAGTTTCGACTATTCTCTCCGGATCCTGAACTAAACTGATTCTCTTTTTTGTAAACGTACAAATAAAGGGCTATTCTATGCGTATACTAATCGTTGTGTGGACTGCCGTTGAGTATAGAAACTTAGTAGCAGGTGAAAAGAACAATTAAAAATTCGAAATCAGCATGAGACATTATTGAGAAGTAAGAGTTTTTGAATTTTACAAATTCATATTTTCAACTTGCAGTTGTTTTCCCAGGTTTATTGCGTCCACGTAAATAAATCCCCAGACCGGAATATGAATGAAAATGAGCTACAAAGTTTAATTGACATTTGTGCAAAGATCTATATATGAATTCAGTTCAAATGCGGTACATTTAGGATGACATTTAGGATTGTTTCATGCTTATGTTCCTCCTATGTTCATCACCGTATTTTTTCTAGTACATACAATTATTCTCTAGTCAGTTTTATGCTTCTGTTTCAGATTTTTACTGCTTATTATTATACAACAGTTACTAAATTTTTATGCGTTTTTTCGTTTGGTATACTACGTCCATTTTGTTTGAGTTTCTGGATAATCAACGCTTCGTTTTTAAAGTACGATTTCTCATTCGAGCACACGAATGAAAAAACTGCGTGAATCATTTGAGAATTGATATTCATAACGGAACAACTTTGTTATTGATCGTGGTTTTTTTTGCTGAATGAGACCATAGTTTTCAAACTCGTGTAAAACTGTATAATTATCCACTAATTAATGAGATACCGTTTAGTTTATTAACGTTGAATGGATGGAATGAGGAAAATCGTCCAACAAAAATAAAACCATAATACACAACATTTTATCTTGACAGTCGATAGACGTTAAGTATAAAAAACGTGATATTACATATAAAAATCAAGTAGGTACGTTAAAAGTAAATAGAAGCTACAGTTATGAATTGAATTGAGCATAGAGTTGATGGGAGGCTCTCAATCTCAATGGACACAAAAAATGAGTGAGACTCATTCAATCTCCGAGTCTACTTCTAATTTGTGGAGAGAATGTCGTTGTTGTTGTCCATCCCTTATTCTTCATCTTCTGTGGCTGTATTTCGTCTTGATTATATACATGCGAAAAATATATTTTTGCTGATAGTCAAAACTCAACACTCGCGCACATATCACATTTCTCATGTGCAATAAGTAATAATGTTAACATAAAAATGTGTATCTCTCTCTTTGTGCTGTGGGGAAATGTCACAAGCAAACATGTCCACACATTGATAAAAATTGAAGTGGAATCCAATGAGATTGAGAATGAGAGAATAAGAAAATGAATTTATAGAGGATTTCTCGTTTCTTATTTCTTATTTCATACTGACTGACTTGCTGGTATACATTTAAGTAGTATTTTTAGCATTGGGAGCTCTCATATCTCATAATGTTGTATGCCAATCCTTTTTGTTTTTTGGATTTGAATGTGACTTGACTTGACTTGCTATGTATTCGCTAGAAACTAATGGTGGTCTTCAAAAGATATTCTACTTTCTGTATTTGACAAATACTATTTGTATCGCTCCGCTGTAGGTATAATAAAATAAATATAATGATGCTGCTTTGTGTGTGTGTGTGTGTGTGTGGAAAAGGGGAAGATATTCAATGGATTTACACATGAACTGCCGTCTGTTTTCCCCCTGGGTTTATTTCATATCGATTCCCTTACGTAATTTTGTACTTGAATGTATCTCATCATCATCATCATCATCTGTCCTTTATAGGTTACTCTCTCGTCAACGTAACTAAAAGGAAACTCATATTTAATATCATTTTAAGTATCAATATGATGGCTATGACTTGAGCGTCAATACGCAAGGATTTTTTTTTGTACATTTGTTGCACAATTGTATATATTTTGTTTGCATTTAAAATACATGTATGGGCTTACAATTGCAATAATCCCGTAATGTTTGCACGTACCAAAATAAATAGCTTGTAATTTTATTTTTATTTTTTGCCAACTAAAGACTATAAAAAAATTGTTATTGTTTGTACCATGTTGAGCATGAAAGTTTTTTCTATGCTCGCGGAAAAAACTAATGAGAAAAAACTTTTTCTAATTTGGTTTATTAACACTTGGACGTGATGTGTATTTATGTGCATGTTTAGCGTTTGTGGAGCGCATGACACCGAATAATAATACGAGAACAAAGACAAAGAAATGTATATCCATGCAGTGGATATTATCCACGAGTAAAAATACACACAATGTGTTGAAGTGGAAATGGAAACAGATCTGCTGGAGATTCGAAAGGCAGAGAGAGAGAAAGAGCGAGAGTCCCATGTAATTCGTAATTTGCATAAATTATATATATGAAAGTAAATAAATTGGGAGCCTTTGACCTTGAACATGTGATGGATGATTTGCCTTCCTTTCGTTTGTTTGTACGTTCGTTCTGTAATCAATTCTCAATTCGGCAGTCATTCTACTCATAATTTTTATGCACTTGTGACTTGTAAATTGTAAATTGGCCAAAAGTAAAGTATCATCAAGAGCCAATGGACAATAGGGAAGGAATCCTTCGTTGGAAATTCTACTTGACAATATTACGTTTAAAAAAACTGCGTTCATTGTAATTGCAACTCTTGTTCCAATGCGCAATATCTGTCTTTAAAATGAAATAAAAAAAGATAAAAAAATCAGACGTCATATATATATAAACTTATGCTCGAGCCAAACTCACAAACGAACTTAACTTTGTTCTTGTCCTTACCAAAAAAAAAGAACTATGGACTCTTCATTTTTTAACTATATGTTTTAACTAAAAGCGTAATATTGGGTCAAGTAGTGACCTCGGTTGAGGTCGCCTGACAGAGGCTTCCGTACAGTACTTGAGTCAAGAACTATTACACCATTATATCTGTAATTATAGAGGAGAGCAATCAACACTTGACAATAAAAAAATATAGTAATATAATATAGTATAGTAAAATAGTAATGTTGACTGACTGTAATAATGACGGCGGTACATTAAAATACACTGGAGTACATACAAACACCGTCACAGTTCAAATATTATTATTTTTTATTGTCACCACACAGTCAAGAGTCATTGTTGGCAATTGGCAGTTTGAATCACTCTCCATTCACGTGACGACATATACATATCTACTAGGAGACAACGACACCAAAAAATGTACACTGATAATTGCATAAAATTTGCCAAATAAATCCATTTTCTTTTGAACCGTCTTCCATTCGTGGATTTTGAGTGGTTGTACATTATTGTTAGTACAAGTGAAATCCAAACTCGAACCCCCCTGTCGTGAAATGAACATGCATGAAATTCCTTGAACTTGAATTTTGTATAGAGACAAACGCTTCTTGTCTTGTGTACATATATACGTGTATACGGTATGTGAATGTGTGTATACAAACACTCAAACACAGACTTGGTTTATTTGTTCAGTGCGTCAGGTTTCATAAATTATGCATTAAAAAAAGACTCTCAACTCCTAACAGTTCTAACCGACACACAAGAACTTGCTCTCGTATGATGCAACTAAATACGTACGTAAGGACGTTCTAAAATAAATATTACACATATATGAGGAAGGATGGGGAGAAGTACGAATTCATGAATTGATATATCAAGTTGACATAATAATACAGTTTCTTACACGCTTCCGTTTGTTGAGATCGGAAATTAGCATATTTTTATAATGAGTCGAAGTAAAAAAAAAGTACATAGAATAAAAACTAATTTGAATGAATGTATATAGGAAAAGGACAAAAGGAGGTTTGAAGGACTTTTGTGGAAGAGAGATTCCAGTTCAAGTGCCTGTTTATTTTTTCGCAAGTAATAAAGTTTTTATATAGGGCATGTGTGTGTGTGTTGGATGGTGGACGATGGTGGACCAAGACGAAAGGAATGGGAGGACAAACTATAGAAAACTAGATAATATGAGGGACTAAACTAAAATTTAAGTAGTAAAAATAATGCCTGGAGTAATGATAGTTATAGTTAAATAGATGTGTATGTGCCGTTAGATGTATGCTTGAACTAATAAGATTATCCATGGAGCCAATAAACATAACCATAAACGAAACCACGTGGCCAGTTTGTTCAATGAAATATTTCCAAGCTTTTAGTTTTTATGATCCAAATTCCAAATGCTCTCTGTTTCTTGTTGTTTTCGCATGTGTATAACTGTACGTATATATGTAGGTACTATGGTATACAAGTAGTGTGGGATTTCTGGGGATTCATTTCATTTCAAGAAGATTTCACCATGAAGTGCTCGTTGTGCATGTGGAGTGTGAGAGTTTATGCGACTAGGCAATTCCAATCCACAACGGTCAAATTGCAGTACAGTGAGCATTGCAATAAATGTAAAAAAAAACTGGAAAACTTTTTTTTGCTCAGCCGTCGAGTGAAAGAAAGAGAGAGAGAATAAGCGAAGAGATCCATGAGCAGATAGAGACCGGAGCGCGGCGATACACCATACACAATACATACTCGTACATCAAAAATCAGAAGAGTAAAGAGTGCGCATAGATCAGATAAAAAGTTGAGTAAAACATAAAACACACAAAAAAAACTGAACCCTTTAGAGCAAATATTGTATTTGTGGAAGCTCTCGCTGCAGAATATTTTATTATTTATTTATTTATTCGCTCATTTTCATCGCCACTTTCCGCACAAGTTTTTTTACGACTCGTATTTTATGCAACGACAAATCCACATGGCAAATATGAATACCGTTAGTTTATTATGGTTTCCCTTCTTAAAAGAATCCCAAACAAACAACTGTGACAATCTCGGCATTCCCCCATTGTCGCATGTAGCCTGAATGACATTTTCACTGTTTCGCTGGAAATCTGCATTACAGTCCAAAGTCCAAGTACAATCTTCTCCGAGTTTTTATTTCCGCTTTTATAATGGAATTATCGAGCCATACTGTAGGGATTTGTGATTGGATTGGATTTTTGGATTTGGAATATCTGGGTCGTCAAGCTGTAACTTTTCTTTAATTTTCCCATTAAGATTGAAGTTACACAACTTGCACTGCATACTCATACGATGAAAAAGAAAATATCTATCCTTGTTATATCTCAATTCTCAAATCTTATATGTATAAAGACACTCGTGTACCATTGAATAATGAGTAGTACTAAATTACATTGTCATAGTCATGGTCAGGTTCACATCCTTAAGATCCAATATGGAGATATACATAGATATGTAATAAGATTATGTAGATTTGACGTGTCTTTTGTGTGTTTGTATTTCGAATGGGATTAAAATTGATTTATTTCCCCTCTCCCACTGACAACTTTTCTTCGTCCCCGTTCTCTTCTATGTGTACCTATATGTGTAGATTTTTTTATAAACTCATTCAGAGAATGTACATGGAGTATCGTCGTGGTGGACTCAAGTTCCAAACCCTTTATAATGCTTTGCATAATGTGTTTAATGATGCTTTAGTACAGGAAGTCCACAAGTATATAGATATAGATACATTTAAGAACAAACACGAAGCAAACCCTATAGTAAGACATTTTATCAATGATGCATTTTCACTGCAGGCATTGCATTCATTCTCATTCTTTATCTCTGCTTCATTCTCTCTCTCTCTGGTGGGTAGTGCATTTCTCATTCAATATATTCCGCCAAGTTGCCAGCTTAAACGTCGGTATGAGTCATTTTGTTTTGTTGGAATTATGATGATGAGAAGCCGCAGCCACGTGTTTCTCATTCTGCACTGCACTTGTGGCTTTGGCATATAATTTCCTTGAACACACTCATGAGAGTTAACAGTAAAATGGGAAATTGGAGGCTACTGCGTAGGGGCACCACAAAACCTGAGCGTAAGTCTATGTCAGTAGTAAACAAGTAGTTACAGAGGGTAATTTACTCATTATGCATGCTTTTATTACTATTATTGTTACAAAACTCAAAGGAACCTTCAATGTTCAACTGTGATGAGTCGTCTTATATATATTTATATTACAAACTTTAAAGTACATAATTTGTCATTAATACTTTTCGTTTACCAAGACTGTACATATAAAAACATTGTACAAGAACGAAAATAAAGTAATAAAATCAGTATCAATATTTTGATACTTGTTGTACATTTGGTTTCCCAAAGCAAAGTCGTGTTATATGGAGTTTTGTGTGGCCAGATTCTCCAGATACCCGTTTTACAAATGGATATGATATTTTTAATGTATTTATTGACGGTATTGGTAATTGATATATTATAATTGGTGGTCCCATTAGTCTTGAGTAAATCATGATCTTGATCATGGGGTCATCCTCATGATTCCAATTTGGATTGATTTTATGGACTCTTTGATTTCAAGAACTGTATTGATTCAATTTATACATTTATTGTTTTCTTCAAATCCTTTGGAGAATTCACAAAAAAAACAACTATACCTACATGAAATGAACTGCGGGCAACTGCATGAATTGTTTGGAACTAACGAACTGTGGAAAATTACCAGTTAAAACTAACGAACGCGTGCGCTCTACTAATAGATATCCTAATCATAACTGTAGTTACATAACTAGAGTGATATTTCATAATGGCTATATGCATGTGTTGTGTAATGCACTTAGGTTTCATGATAATAAGCTCCGCTTATTAACCCTCCGCTCCAGAGCAAAATAAAACCAAAAGAAGGAAAAATATACCTACAATGGAATCAAACTCTCAAAACAAACAAGGACTTTCCTTATAGACTTATTCAGATGGATGTAGTTTGACAACTTTGACACACAAACATATAAAAAAAACTCAAACTCTCAATTACTTTTTATTGTGAATATGTATGTAGAAAAAGTGCAGGGGATCCTTGTGTACTTAATTTTATTCGGACGGCTCGTATCACGTAAATACCCGGTCACTCTCCATTTCAACGTGGGATCCATCGTGTGTCTTAATTCACATAACCTCGAGCGATAATAATATGGACAGAATGCACAATAAAAATATCTCATTTACTTATATTTTAATGATTCCACTCTGCACATTTAGGTATGGGTAAAATTGAGAGTACATTTTCCTCATTGATATCCTCTCATGATACATTAGCATGTGCCTAATTGTTTCTCTTCAGCATACTATAATGATTCTGCTCTTTATGCTGTTGAATAACCCCAAAAGAGTACTATATAGTGGTTTAAACATTCACGACTCTGTCAAATCCTTGCATTATTGCTTTGGGTGAAGTCATCAGTGATGACGCATCAGTTTATTTACGATGGAAATGTCACATGTGCTGCCGAGATTTGTTTTTTTCACGTTATGTTTCAGTCCGATAGTAAATTTCACAAAGGACACAAACAACTTGTGTATAGTGTGTATTTCCTGCATGGATTCTGCATACTCTTATATATGTATATAAAGCCCTCATTTTACTTTTTGCATTTGAGATCAACTATATACATAGCTACAAAACAACTGAACAACATTGGAAATGTAGAAAAATGTAATGTCATCATTATTATCATTATTATCACCATGATATTTCTCCACGTGTCTTATAGTACATATATATATATATATATATGTATATAAATAAATGAAAGAATCTCAAATAAATAAATAAAGGACTTGTTTTATTTTTCTAATTCCGAGTAAACGACAGATTGGAAATTGAAATCCTTTCTACTGTAGTTTTGTTTACTTGTAAAATATCCACTGTCAATTTATGATACTGATATTCCGTCATCTAAGTACATATTTAACTAAAAATATGACGAACTTTTTCAGAAAAGGGTGCTTACGCGGAAAATCACTTTTTACCATAGTAATGGACCACAGAACATATGGAGAATCTTTTAAGACTAATTTAAAGCATCTTTACTGATAAAGTAGTTTGAAATCGGCGTTAGAATGTTCTTAAAATTCTAAATTGAAGTCAACCGATGATGTATGTAATGCTAATTCAAACAAAAACATTGAGCAAAGTATTTACGTGGCAAATAGCCGAGAATATTCAAGGCGCTATAACTTTGAATCTAGAAAGTAACTTAAGCAGCCTTTTCTTAACGGCTTCCACACATAGTCATTATAATTTGTGTTCAATGTTCTGTATATGAGCACACAGAGAATTCAAGATTGAAGGTTAGGATTCAGAATCTGGAATTTCTCCGTCAGCATGTGAAGATTTATTGACAATCCCAGGACATTTGCAACTTTATTTGGAATTTGATGGATAAAAACACTCTAGAAGTCTAGATTCTAGAAATCCAACTATTCTAAACTCTTTTATACTCATGTTTATATCTATAAAAGGAGAATGGAGGGATGTTTTATCTTTATCCAAATCTAAATGATTCCAAATGATTTAAATCAGTGACATAAATGTTCTTGATCTGAGTGTGAGTTCATTTTCCTTTGTTTTGTGTTGTGTGAGTAGGCCAAGAGATGTACCTACATTAATCATTAAATTAGACTTGCAAGTTGTTAGCTGTTGAGTTGTGATGTGATGTGAATCAAGCGAGAAAAAGAGTTAAATTTTATGTGAGGGTATATATGAGAGTGGGATGGACGGACTGTGAGTCACAAACACAGAATGTCACGTAGACTGAAATACTGAAACTGAGGACCATACGAGAATATTATACATATTATATGGCTATGTTTTCATTTTAATATTACACTGACTGACAATGTGAATGCCAATTCTTGGTCGGGAATCCTAAAAAACTGAACGGAATTGTCGCCACTTTTTATTTTATCATGCACTTCGAGTCTCAATGTGTGTGTCGTGTCGTGTCGGCTGTGTGTGTATTTATGGGTAAATTCTGTAGCCTGTAGTCAGTCAGGTTTAATGCTTTTAATGTAAAAATTATGTGTCTCGACATTTTTTCTCTACTTCTGCTACACATTTGTCTGTGTATATATGCAAGATATTTATGTTTATTTATATGTATATAGTATGCACACTGACGATGAACCTACGGAGTTTAGCTGAAAAGTGAATGTACGACAGTCGACAGAACAGTTAGTATACACTAGCACAGAAGACACATTCAGGAAACGTGAAGAAAAATTTGCATGTAATGAAGCTGAAAAAGAGATCAGGATCATTGTTTTATCTTTATCTATACTCCATGCATTTCAACTCGAGGGAGACTATTTTTAATCTCATGTTTTTTTCTTGTCTTTCCTTCATTCAACTCAATAACTATACTTTTTTGCGAAATGTTAACTCTGTCTCTCTGTCGCCAATCCTTCCAGAAAGTCCGCTTGTCCTCTTGTACAAAAAACAACTGCTCTCCAGTTTCCAGTTCATTCCCATTTTCAACTTTGAAACACACACATTTGCATTTTGCACATATAGACATACATACATTCGAATGAGTACAAATTATCTACATGTATACTTTTCCCTCCTGAATTAGAATTTGCAACGTCAATGGAAAAGCGTAGGATTTCTAATTTATGACATTGACACCCCGTATGTACAGTGTGTAAAAGCATTTAATGTAATCTTCACATGAATTCCTTAATTTGAGAGGATTTCACTCTTATTTCATTTCCCGTGCAATTTGCAACACTCCCCCAGATATATATTCTATCTTGGTATTTGAACATAATTTAAATTGGAATTTCATGATTTGCATATTGATATGAAATGTCTTTCCATTCGGACTCCCGGGGCCAGATGAGTTTGTGTTTGTAGAAAATATCGTTGATTTTGATTGTTGTTGTTGTATTGGAAATTGGAATTCAATTGACACATTTATCTTTAAACAGCCGGGTGAATCTTTTTATACACAAAGTTCGTGTGTTCTCATTCCAGTTCTGTACGGTTTCTACTTTTCTACGAGGGATTCAAATGACAGTGAGAGACAGAGAGAGAGAAAGAGGATGTTGTTAGCTGACTATTGTTGACTTTTCGAAAACACACGAAATGTGGAGTATGGAAGTGGGCTGTGTGACTGTGTAAGAGGTGTTCAGGGTAAATTAGGGCAAACAATTTGTCGTATATAATTTAGTAAACAGACTTTGACGCTGTCTTTGAGTGAGTTGTCTTGTGTCTAGATTCTAGATGTGGTTGGATTTATATTGGGGATTTGACTGAATGAGAGACAGACAGAGAGAGGGAGAGGATGTTTGTTGAATATTTAATGTGACAATCGTGACAGGGCAAACAGAGATAAGGAGGGACGAAATCATTTGTCTAAAGTACAATCAAGTCAAGTCAAGTCAATTCCATGCTAAATGACCGTGACGGATGATGATGGAAAATGAAAATGAAGAGACAATAATAATTATAATTAAACGCCCAGTAGTTGAACAACAAGAGCTTGTACCGGTATACATAGGTAATACATATTGTATATACAACATACAGAATACACAGACAGAAGAGACAACTTTACATTTAACTACATGACACGTCCACACATTTGCGATTCACTTTGTAAAATCCAATGCACCATTTACTTTACACTTTACATTTTACATGATGTATCGGTGAGTATCTACATAGATCTACATAGCATGTGTTGATTTCATATCCATCTATATGAAATGTATGAAACTTCATTTTCATTGGCTTACACATACACTACAAACTACATTGTGTCGGTGTAGTGTAAACAAATCAACCGTGTGCCTTTGGTTTCAAATAGAATTAATAACCATAATCAGTCATAATGGGATAAATAGTAGATAGATATGAGACTCTTGTAAGTCTTGTGGATGGGAAAATAAGTACATTTTACGTACATAATCTATTTTTGTTGTATTCAAATTATGGACAAAAACAGGTGTTTCTTCAATTCATTGCATAAATTGTACTTACCTACATGTTGACTGTGCGGTTGGCACTTTCCAAACCACTACATACCATTATTTTGAGCGATCACAGGTTCACACTTATCAAAATGTATAATAAATGCAAGCATATCGTACATATATTTCATATTGGGTTCATTTTGCTCTTCTCTACAATCTACTTCTACGTGCTATACGTGTATCATGTGCTGCTTTTGTGAAAAGGATATTTATTAATCGAAAGTTAAAAACAAATGTGAGGAAAAAGAAATGTGAATGACGGCTGGTGACAGAATGACTCACGACCAGTATATGAAATGAAGGGGAATTTTCCAGGAATCTGTTTGAATGTTTTAATTTTCTCAATCAGTTCCTCACATTATGTATATAGTTCGTGTTTTCACTGTTTACTGTTTACACTCTCCAATTTCATTTCGTTGAAAAAGGTGAAAAATTCCTGCTTCACGTTTAAGGATACTTATTAAAGTATTTGAGTTTGTCCTTTCGTCTTTCAGATATGAAATGTCGTCAGTGATAATTGAGTTTGTTTAATTTTTATTTTTGAAGCACAAACTTTATATTTATAATCTGAACATGACAGTAAGTAAATGGACGTTGAGGTTTATTGAACTCTTTATATTGCTCAGCCGTATAGTACCTCATAATAATAATAATAATAGTTCATCATCATCATCATCATCATCATCTTCCTCCCTACCACTGTCGGCTGATGGTTATAAGTTATAGCTGTGTTGCTGTGTAGTCATCATATTTCATCGTTTGAAGACTACAAGTATTTTGTAATCATCATTTAAAGGTGACATTTTATCGTGCTGCATTTGCTTCCTATATATTGATATTGAGTCAGAGTCAAAGGCCGAACGACCCCAAGGTAACAAAATATATACAATTTCAAGTGAAAAAAATGACTCTTCGTCCGTATTGTTTCCTCATTATTATTTTATCGATTCTTTTTTTTCTTTGAAGTCAGTAAGGGATTTTGCACAGGAAAAGAGAGAGAGTGATTCACAATTTTGTTGCCGATCCCGCGTGGTTTACACGTGTAAATCCTCACTAAATAAAATTATTGTGTGTGTGGGAATTGCCATGTGCTCGTATTTAGTTCGTTTGACATGGAATCAGCACCTCATCGTCATCCTGTTTGAGTTGAGTGTTTGACGGTATAAAGAAATGAATTCAATTTAAATTACTCACACTCACGCCTCTGTACTATGTACACGCGCTCCCCATGCATGATTATAATCTGATTGCACCCGAGTGTAAGCATATTATGACGTTCCATAATCGTACTACTCACTTACGCTATATTGTGACTCGACGAGTATGGTGAATGGTGAATGGGTTGATGGACAGAAAGAGTAGTCACAATAAACATGAGTTCAGTATACTTCAGTGGAGGGAGGAATCATGGGAATTTTTACAATGTGTGTGGAGAAATGAATAGAGCCATGCTTTTGACTCACATGTACATACATATAGTGGGATGTGTAAAAAAAATTATGTTGGTTTTTGCTAAAGGTGAGAGTGGGTGGGTAATTCTTTTATTATTTAACTGTCCGACTCCGCCTTTTGTTCAGGATCCGCATGATAAATTCCCTATACAATATACAAAAGTACAAGATAACTCTTGAGAATTGAGATTAAAAAAAGTAAGCATTTTGTGTACTTTGGATTTTATCTCCACTTTCCCCGGTTGCGCTTGTCCTGTAAGTCCTTTTGGTTAAAACAACAAATGAAGGAAAATTAATGAAAAACAGTACTATCTTATTTGTTTGTTGGCTTTTTTCTTCGTGAGAGGGGAATTGAATATTGGATATTGAAATTCATGGAAGTTATGAAATGTCTTTTCTGTATCTGACGACATCGACCAAGGAATATTCCCTCGGTTTTATTGGCTTTGTAGACATTTGAAATTTCTCTTGTGGATTGCCGGCTTTCCTCTTTGAGCTATATACTCTCAAAATATTTTCTCTTTTATTATGCTTGTGATTGCAAGGAAAAGGAGCAGGAAATAGGGTAATGCTATATAAGATGACACAGGGAAAATTGTGGAAAGCAAAGAAAAAATTGAAAAGAGCACGACTTTTTGATCAGTTTTTAAGTGCTTGTAAAAGGGAAAAGCTCACTGAAGCTTATACCGTTGACAATCTAACGACAGAAATAACAAAAAAGGAGGACATTTACCTATATATATATGCATACAATATACTCAAATTAAATTAATTTATTTGCCATATTTTAAAAAATAAAGGACAGTTTTATTTGTTTTTATTTTATTTTATTTCAATTCATTTCACAGAATGTTTGATTTGGTTCACGGAAAGAATTTGTTTCGTCTTTTATATTCTTCCGTTGCGTAAATATCCTTTTCACCTGTCTCTTGCTCTCGCTTTCTCTCTCCCTCTTTCTATGTACTTACCTGATAAAACAAGAAACTCCAGAGAAATTCGTCAATATAATATTTCCTTGTTTACTCACTGTAATGTAATGCCCACTGTCCACTTCTTGTCATGCATACTGGACACAATGACAGTCGCAAAATTCTCACGATTGACCATTTTATCTTACCTGCTGTTTACTTTCCCTGTGTAAGTACATACACCACTATATTGCAAAATGCAAGTGGTCTGAGATTTAAGCCAATGTCTACAATCCACAAACTACATGACGACTGATTACATTTTCGTGAAGCTTAAAAATGTCCTTTACATTTACCTATTTATTGTTTATTGTACATTTGTCCAATTTTTTTTCTCAGTCATTTGTCTAATACGCCTTGCTAAAAAATACAGAACGATCTAAAACGTGGAGAAGATAACATGGGAAATAATGTACGTATAACTGTAGACATTTTAGAAAAAAATGAAAATATATCGGTCAGCTTATCGGTTAAAGAGTTAGGTTGTAATACATCAACGCTTTTGAGGGTTTGAGAGAGTTTTGACAAGATTGATAATAATAATTCTTGGATGTATACCAATGGATTTTTCAAATGGTACACAACAATATTATTTATATTTACATTTACAGTACATATAAAAGAGTTGATATCATTTTGTTGTATTACTTGTGTGTATTACTACGTAGTACTTGAGCTCTGCACTCTCGATTTCAATACCCCGTGTGCATGATTTGAAATGTCAAGTGTTTACTATATATTTGAAATATAAAAATCAAAAGTATAAATATATGTACTCAATAGTGGAAGGGTTACTGACCGAGTTGAAGATAAAAACAGCCTTGTGGAAGTAGTAAGTTTGAGGAGATCATCATTGGCCAGCTTTATATATTTCCAATCCACATGTACAATTAGGATTTTTGGCGGTAGTACAATTAGGCACAGAATTAGAATTCAATTCAATGTATGTAGCATATGCTATAAATTAATAAAAGTTATATATACTTATACAAGCTTCAAAATTTAAACCACGGGGAAACAAATTAATAATAAGTTATTTAGTTGGATCTGTGTGACTGTAAGTGGTTGAGCAGGTTTTTTTTTCTTCTCTGGCTTAAGCACAAGAGTCTCAACATCATCACCTACCTCTTTCGCCCATTACATATATATATATTATATATAATCTCATCATGACTCCTTTCCTTGCCCTTGACTCCTAACAACTGATTTAACTATTAGTCATTAAGTATAATAATATGCATGTATAAATAGTAAATAGGAAGCATTGTTGATTACCAAGCTTGTTTTATTCACACAGACATTTTTATCCTATTTTTGTCCTATTGTACATTGCATTAGACACACGAGTGGAAATTACATTATTCATGCATAAATAATCCGTGTGCACATGCATTTGAATGACAATCATTCTAAAAAGATTGGACATTCTTATTTAACAAGTTTTTCTCGTGAAAGTATTATGTCACAAATTTTCTGTTCATGAAACAGAAATCTCTCTTCACTAATTTCATGGTAAATATGTGCACGGGAAAATTTCAGATTTATGATGGATAATTTGTAGCTCTCAGTGTAGCAGTTTGTATTTTTGTATAAAACAACACAAAAAATACAAGAGTTGATAATTAGTAATTAGTGAGTATTTTAAATGAAATGGTTGATATTTCGTGTATGGAATTTCCGTTGGAGTGTGGAAAAGAGTGAAGAGCTCAACAAAAGTCCTGTCCTTGATAGGATCAAAATGACGATAATTAATTACACTGCTCCAAAAGTCCAAGCAGACGAATAACAATTATAAAGTCATTTAAAAATACTTAACGATATTTTTTTAAAGTGGTATGAAGTACACAATTACACGCGACACACTCGTGTGTACATGGGAATAAACACGATTAGGACTACTGTGTGCACAAAACTACAGAGTTCTGAGTCAATGAATATTGTTTTTGAATCATGATTTACGCTCATGTTCTCAGCAGCTCGAACATTAAAACATGTTAATGACTTTCCCAGGACGAATAACAAATAATAACAAACAAAAAGTACATTCATTACAGTCTTTGATCATCATTTCATGATATTCGCGCACATAGACCATCATTTCATAATAATAATAATAATAACAATATAACTTGACAGTCAACAGCTTACAAAAAGTAAATACTCTCGGCTTTTTTAGTTTTCTGGTTTTAATGCAAATTCTTTGCGTGTCACGCAATCTCAAAAAGATTACAACCAAGACAAAGTATGTGAATGAGAATGGAGACGAGACACTAGACGGACTCTCCACCAGTTTTTTTCTTCTTTCTTTATTAATTCGAACACACACATGCAGTTAATAGACAACAAAAAAAAACAACCAGACAAATGAATTTAGTGGATTTAGTTGTGTGTACCAGATAAAAATGGTAAGATTTCAAATCAGAGTAGAAACATATGTATTTCAATACAAGAGTTTGAGATTAAGTTTGAGGAAAACTGAAGGGAAATATGTGAAGACATATGGAAAATTTTCCTTATTTGTTCCATTTTGGAATTCAGAATACAGAAATGCACATAACCAAATGATTATAATGAACTGTCATGCCCAATTTAGGAAATCTGAATTTAATTTGTCCTTATTTTCTCTGTTTTTCCAGGTTTTTATATATGAGACGTTTGAAATAGTGGGGCAGAACAAGATTTAAGAATTGCATGTTTCATTTGAATGTGGACGTGGATATGAAGAGAATGAAAAGCGACTGTGAAAGAGAAGCAGCAGCATCAAGAGAACCCAACGCCAAACGAGCAAATCAAGTTCAAGATCGAAATCAAAAGCAAAACAGAAATCAAAACTCTATATAACCGAGCGTACAGTAATAAATTACAGAGCAGTGTTATTATGGAAATGATATAATTATCATTATTTTGGTGAACGTGTACTTCGTATACTTCTGTGTGTGAGGGATTGGATTTGGTACGTGACCAAAAGGATATAGACAGCACAAGGAGGGAGTCAAGGAACATGTGGACATTAACCACCTTAATACTTTTGGCTGTGACTGCCGCCGTCATCGTCACCTTCACCTCAGCTTCAATTTCAACGACAATTTCAACTGTTTCAGCCATACAGAAATATCACGAGCGAACCAACCCAAATAGATGTCTCAAGGATGTCAAAGGTAATTCAGTGGGCGTTCAATCACCCATTTACTTACCTATACCTATTTTCCATTTCATATATGCCACAAATCCCAACCCACAAGCAGCAGTCAATTGCTATGTAACCAAATTATACATATTTCTTTATATCCGATACTTATCTCCAGAAAATCACTTGCCATCATTTATATTTATTTTAGCACTCTATTCCAGTTTTCAAAACTGTTATACATACAAAAAATCCCAATAGATTCAATTCTTTTATTTTCAAGTGTGTGTGTGTGTAATCCCTTTAGTGGACCAAGAATCACGTCAATGAATTAAGAATCCTTTTGTAGTAAATTTTTTTTGGTGCGTTCAGTTGAAATCCCGAATAAAAGTCCAATAAATAATAGAATCACAAAAGGCACTAAAAAAACTTGGCCAAGTATATACCCAATCCCAACGTCGATATAGCCAGAAAAAACTATTACAAAGAAAGACAATAAGTTCTTGTTTAACTTCCCTAACCTAGCACAGCACTTTTCCCTTTTTTTCAATCTTTCCCCTTTCCTTTGTCAATAGAAATGAGACCTTGCAAGATGAGGATACAGTAAAAAAAACTTTTATTTTTTCACAAAGTTTTTGTTTTTTTGTTTTTCAACTTTTGTCATGCTGTATGCCACCGAGAGACGGTTCATTTGCATTGTGTACACTTGTACTTGTGGCTTGATTCCGAGACATTAAGAGAGAGAGAGAGAGAGAGAGAACCCGGAGCTATCAAAGTATATCATTATAGTCGGTGTGTTCCTCCAGTAAATTGTGTAGACTGGTAAATACAGTGCAGACAACCTTGTTGGAATTACTCTCGAGGGAAATGTATCAAGTTTCTTTTCAGATCTCAGACGATTTTCTTGTTCTAACTGAATTTTTTGTTTCTCTTGGGCTTAATTGGAAATCCGATCCGTCTTTTATTTTGTGAACATTTAAGGCGTAGATGTCTAATTCCCTATTCTATTCATGTTGTATCAGCAATCTTTATGCCTTTGTGGTTGCTCAACTAGTACACCATATTTTTTTGTACGTATTTAATTACAAATATAAGAGATGGGAATAAATATTCCTGATTATCATTCGATATAATAATATATTTCTAAGAAAAATCCGTGTTTGTTATTTTTTTTTCTACTAGAAGTGACTCCAAGGAAATTTTTTCAATTGGACAATGACATTTTCAATATCACTTTGGAATCCTCCAGCCGAGTCGGTCATCAACTGGTCACGGCTGCTTTCAGTATTTTTCTTGAGGAAGTACTGGGATACGACTCGGTATCTGTCAAAACCTACAAGGACAATTATAATGCTTCCGTCGTTCTCCATCGACTCTCGGGTTTATCCGGCACAGAAAACTCTGAGAGGTAAAACAATCGACACTTTTTCAAAGTTAAAGTTTAGTTTAGTTTGGTTTGAGTAATTCATCATATTCACATTTTGAAATTGAAATAGAAGAAAAACTCTATGAAAAATTTAATTAGAATCAAAACTCTCGTAGTTTCTTTTACATTTTCAAATTAATGACTGAGAAAGCTGTCGACTTTGTATAATTAGAGTTGGAGTTGTAGGTGTTATTATGTACAAAAGTAAAAGCAATTAGATAATATTATAGAGACAGTTTGAGAAACTCATTGAGACCGAAGAAGTAGAAGGAGAGAAAGCGAAATGAGGAAATACAAATAAGTTGAATGGAGAGTATTTACATGTCATTTGAAATGAGAAATAACGGACTGTCTTGGAAGAAAGAGAAGTCAAGTCAGGTGGGATATTAGCAGTGTGCTCCCCCTGTACAAAATCATAAAACAAGAATTGCCGAGTAATGTAATGAAAAAATATTATGAAAGAAAAAAATTATTAGAAAGGGAAAGTTGGATAATACAAGGAAAGCCCTTTCCTCCGTTTGTCCATGTGTTTCTATAGGTAATATTTGTACACGTGTGTGCGTATGTATACCCTATGTGTTGGATTTAGAGTGGGGAAAGTCAGATTTCTCATTGGATAGAAAGTCTTTGTGTGTCTCTGTGTTTATAGACTCTTCGTCTTTTTACATTTATATAATGTACATGGCATCTGACATTGAATGAATGGATGAGAGGCTTTCTCACGTGGCTCCTCTTCTGATGTCTCGTGTATACGTGGAACGTACATATTTCTTTGTGTGTGGGGATGACGTGTGGCTCTTATATTTGTGCTTAGATTGCCTCCGGACTCAATGGTTTCACTTGCTGTGTTACTTCCACAGGACCTGGAACTGTCTGGCTGGACGTCTCAAGAACATTTGGAAAATTGTGGTCATCTTGGATTTCATGGACGGTATAAACTTTATAGTATAAAGACAGTAGAACTTGAAACATCAAAGTTTTTGACTCCTTCTTTCATTAAAAACTTTTTCTATTATGGTTTTGACTTTTGATAAGCTCGAGATTCATTCCCTTTGTCATTATTTGGTAGGATTCTTCTCGTTTGCAATGATAATGAAAATGATAAGGATAAGGAAAATAATATGAAGTTCATATTATGAATTATGAATTTGCCGTTTACATTTGATTTCCAAATTTTCATTTGAATTTCTCATTTCTCATGGAGAACTTGAGAAATACAAACAGAGAGTATTATTTTAAAGTCAACCGTTTAGTATAATTCTTCATTAGAAAATGGAGAGGGAAAAGTTGTGACTTGACATATTATTATTAGTGATAAATTATTATTATTAGTGATAAATTATTATTATTAGTGATAAATTGACAGTAGAAACACGAAACGTTCTTTTTTTCTTCATCATCTGAGACATTTTGTACAAACAAACCCAACTGACGCCAAAGGTTCATTTCCCACGCACTGACTATAGTGACTATCAGTATATATCGTACTTATGTCGACGATTACCTCTTCATACAACATGTTTTTTTTGTGCTCCATTTCTCCGGAAAGTAAATACTAATATAATTTTTCACACATCAAACATGTCTTATACTTACGTTTCGCCTCCGCTATATATTTTCAGATTTGGTTGGTTCATCCCACGTACGCCCGTCGTCAAAGACCACTCAACTGTGGACTACTGGAGAACCTTTCAAAATAATCCAAAGGTTGCGAGTCTTTTCAGTTTAGAAGGAGAAGCTTTAGAATTTGCCACTCGCTACTCTAAAGATCCTATAACCGGAAGGTATTTCCCGTTCACATCTTTATGCTCTTGACTGAGTCAAAATTGCTTCATTTTCTGTATGTACCTATAGTGTACCTACATATACATCACTGGAGAAAAGTCCCTTGATTTTGTGTTTGTTTGTGTCATTTGTTTACATTTAATACTCGTTGAACGTGCTATGATTTTTCAGTTGGGAAATGAGAAAAATAGAGGAAATCTAAATCTAATGAATAAAATCATGAAAGAGTCCTTTTGTGTGTATTTATGGGTAGTAAATATACGATTTTATACATTCCGTACTATATTTTACATGTCCAATGGAAGGACGCACTATCACACTGGAAATGTCACTGTCAATTAAAAGGATAACGTAAAAACGAGCCGCAAATAGATTGAACGGCACGAAATATGTACAAACACTCGCCATATAAGATTTCTGTATGTATACATATATAAACAAGATCCAATTTTGTTGTTGTTCGTTTAGGTATTTCTGTGAGGAGGATTTCTGTGACAAAGGCATTTACGAGCCACCAAAGTGTTCATCATCCAGCAAGCTGCGACATACTAAAAGTCATTCATGTGCAATTCTTCTTGCCTCATATCCAGGTACAAAGAAATAAACCGTGTTCAAATGAAAGAATTTTGTTCATATTTTGTATATACTATAAATATACATATGTACATACATACTAATCTGACGCTGACCTGAACTCTGAACTCTTTGCATGTGTTGCTATTAGTATTAGAAGATATTTGACTGTTGAAATTACAAACGTATTATTATTATTATGTAGAAATGATAAGTCAGAGTAATGGTTTGTTCGATTTAAAATAAAATTGTCATGTAAGATGCCACATATGAACAAAAGGGAAGAGTAAAATTCTAAATTTCGTATAATATTTTTATATCTATATATGAATTGCTGTGCGGATCACACACACACATTGTCGTGAGCAGAATCTGAAATTCGTAAGTATTTATATAGAATTTAATTTACTTGCGTTTGGTAGTTTTTCTTTTCTTTTCCTTTTTTTTGTTTTTGGATTTGTTTCATTTAGTAGAAACTAGAACTAAAAATAAATGAATATTATGTTTAAAAAAGATGATGTTTGCTGATCCCAAACCCCCTTAGACTTTGTGTAATATGTTGTACTGAAGTAGTATTTGCTTTTTCTACCTAGTAGTATGTTTTTAGATGTCTATGATTAAATGTACTTGTATACATGATTCATGATTCTTTATTTGTGAAAAAATAACTGCATATGCTAATTATAATTAGCAGAGCGTAACAAAAGTTAGGGAAATATATTTATATATAGCCTTCAATCGTATTGAATAGAAAATATTAATAAGTATACAAGATTAAGTTTTCACTCTAATACAAAAAGAGTTAAAGTATATGTACTAATAATAATAATAATTACTAATGAATCTTCAACTTAGCAACATTGAGAGATTTGAAAAAAGTTGGTACGAAAAGAACTTATCAGTTACTAGTAATTGAAGAAATATACTGTTGTGTGTATATATGTGTGGGAGGTTACGCATGCTATTTATAATAATTAATATCTTTGTAGACAAAATGAGAACTAAATCATAATAATAATATGACGTGTGTGGACTTGAAGCTTTTTTCCTCACTTAAAATTTTCTAAAGAAACTGTGTTTGTTAGTTCGTGTTGCAGTTGATATTAAACATATGAGACTTGTGTAGTTTATATTATATTGAAATATTATGATAATGTTCAAGTTGACGGACGTTTTACTTTATCAATTATCATGAAAAACTACGCAGCAGCAAAATCGATCTTAATGTCAAAATTTTCTTTGAAAAATATAATGTGTATATACAGAGTCGTCGCGTTTCCTAGTTGACCAAATTCGAGACCTTGAACTCCACGTTAAAATAATGTAAGATTATTTACAGTTATCCTTCATCTTCAACTATTTTTAATGTACACATTATTCTTAATCTGTATTGATAAAACATTAAATTATTTGCAATATATGTACATATTTTTTTAATTGTATATGATGTTTTTGAGAGCTGTCAATGTATCTATCAAATCTATCAACATCCAAATGACAAAAATGTATTTTTTAATCTATATCCTCATATGTCGTTTTAATTCATTAATCAATTTTAGGTATCTTGGGACTAATCTAGAAGTTGTTGTCCATGAATTGACCAAGAAATTTAGTAATTCCACAACACAAGCTCTACTATTCTTCAATTGGAAACCGAGTCTCATTACAACGGGGCTGGATTTAATCAGCGTCTCTTTCCCTACTTGTAATTCGGATTCATTCTGTAGCTATGAGTCCAGGAAATTGGAAAAAATTGTCTGGGCAAAGTTCAAGGAGGGAGCAAAGCAAGCTTATGAGGTTCTTATTTATATACTTTTCCTTCAAATTTCTTCAAATGTCAATTTTGTGTCATTTTATATAGTCCACTCTGTTCAAAAAGTTGTACACATTTTCCCGCTTCATTTCCTTATTTGTTTTTATCGTTTTTTATCTTTTCTACAAGAAACAATTGTTTGGCCATGAGAAGTGGAGATGTATATGTAAAATGGAGGAACGTTAGTGTGTTTTGATGAGCTCCAATGACTAGGAGAATAATAATAATAATGCGGAAGAAAGTAACAGCACTTGGTTTATTGGCAGCCCTTTCCTTGTGTCTTATGTTCTTGTTCTTGTTTTCATGCTGTGTATCATTGAGCTATTTCCCTCTGACTATTTTTAGATTATTCTTCTATTCTCAATCTCTCTGTGTATATGCATATCCATACACTACACTCCATATACTCATATATAGTCAAATTAAAGTTCAAACGTGTCTCGAGTCGAGAGAGCTGCCTTCACGCTCGCTATTTACAAAATGCATGAAGGCTGATCCTGGTTCTGGGTTTGCTTTTTTCATCACGTATATACATATTCGCAAACTAAATACACTTTTGATCCTGACTCCAGTGTGTATAAACTCACTCGTGAAAATATTTCGGGTCACACGCTCTCACACAAAAGTACAGTCTAAAATTGTTTCGTTCGTATGATTATATAACCACACACACACACATTTTCCTACTTTCATACAGCCCATTATTGAGCCAATGATGTGACTGTGAAAAAGAAAAACGTGAAAGATTTTGGGGATTTTTTGTGTGCAATCATTTTTGGAGAAGTATGGAAAAAATGCAAAATATATAGGCATAAAATATATGCTCATATTTTTGGATTGACAGATCAATAATTTTAGGAATTTCATTCAAACATGAACGATTTCGTTTTTTAAAGTTTTATCAAAGATTTCGTCTGACTTTTGCTCTTGTAGCTTATTTTCTTCATAGGTACATATTTTAGCGATGCATCAAGAATTCAAGGTTGTTTCCTTATTGTAAGAAAATTTTACTTATATAGTTGACAGGCATGTTTTTTTAGTTTTTTTCTGGTACAAAGTAAAAAGAAAACGTTAAGGGTCATATGCAATTGGGTATATATATTGTAGGATTTCATCTAATTTACTTTCATGTGCATTTCCTATGTATTTTCTACCCGTGTGTAGTAAATACGTGATTCATTTTTTAGATTAAATGACAAAGCATTTGATTAAAAATGTACACTTTTTATGACACAGGACAGAAAGTAAAAAAGGATGACGTGTGTGAGTGAGCGAGAGATAGAAAGAGAGAGTTCAAATTGCAATCGAAAGGGTTTCTTTTATTGAGATTTGTGTTTAATTTGCTCCCTGTGTGGACAGTCTAAATCTAAAAGTGAAAGTGTGGTACAGCAGTAGGAAGAGCAGAATATACCTAATATACCTAATAGTTACTATACTATCCATTGACTTTTTCCTTGAGTAATTCCACTCATTGCCATAAACACTGTGCGTCTCATCATTCACCATTTGCCATTTACTAATTCATGAGTAAACGAAGGAAGATTGCGTCGTTTTTTCTTCTTCTTGTCTTCTTTATTCTTTACTTTACATATATGCTCACAATCAGTACACTCATCATAAATCTTTTAGTGCTCTCCATACAGATTTGATTTTACTACTTTCTTCTGTCGCAAGTTGCATACATTCTTTTATGACTGGTGACTGTTCACAGTTGCGATGAGTTTTGTCCAGCCATAAAAATGTATACTTTTTGCTTGTAATCATCATTCCAAAATATGTACATACATAATAATACATATATAGCAGTAGAGAAGAACAGAAAATGTATATTTTTAAACAGAAAGAGGCTCAAAAACGTAAACACTTTTTTAATGCGCTGGCAGGGATTTATATTATATAACAAAATCTCTAAAAACTTTTTCCTTCTCTTTTTTTATTTTATATGTGGCATTGAAACATTTCTTTAAAACCTGGAATGATTCTGTTCGGGGAAAGTTTTTTTTGACATTGTTTTGTTTGATGAAAATTCCAGGCTGTGCATCGAATCTCATTCACACAAGAAGAATATCTGTCCATGTTGAATCTGTACAAGACGGTGGTGAGTCGGGACTCAACTCTCACTATCAACGAAATTGCTTGTAAATGGATGAAAGAAAAGTCAAGTCGGAGCATTTGGAAACAATGGAAAACACCAGGCGGAGAGAATGAAAAAACATCATTGTACATTGGTGGGATTTTTCCACTCTCAGGGACTTTCTCCGCACCTGGAATCCTCATTGGTAAGCAACCAACCACATCCACATCCATCCGCGTCTCCTATTTCCCTTGACTCAATTTACTCTAAATTATCTTTTGTAAGCACCACCGATGATCATCCTCATCCTCATTCTCCTCACTTCCCATGTACATGTCTTATGTTTAAAAAATATTACGGACAACTCAAAAATAAAAAATAAAAATTCGAGTATACAGTCTTTTAGGTTTTCCTTTACTCGTAGTAGTGGTTTATGATTTAGTATGGTCATATGAGCGTATCATTACTTGTAATGTTGTACACACTGAGGAAGAGTGAGAGAGTGAGAGATGGATGACTTGTGAATTTCATTTACCAGCTGACTATATACATTTGGAAAGAAAATTGCAGGGACTGGAACTTTATATTATAGCGACACGATATGGAATATGAAATGGAAACACTGCTTTCACTGTGAGCGAGTGAGGGAAAGTAGAGAAAGTTGTTAGTTTGATTCATGAGACGACCATGATGAAAGCGCGGAGACTACATTACCAAATTCAGAGGGTGTAGAATATTACACAAAACTCTGTAGCGAGTTAGTGAGCTATCATTAAATAGAGACAAATGACTCTGTTTTTTTTCTAGTTTTAGGTCTCTCCACATGTGTAGGTATGTATTTGTATGGTGGACTGGAAATCAAATTTTCATGTGCGAGATCTCGACTCTATTAAATGTAGCCCTATTTCTAGTATATGTATCTGACTATAAAAACACAGTGTCATTTTGGACATTATTTCCTGCCCTATGTATGTTGTTGTCACCATGTAAAATGTAGTCTACATTGTAGACTGTAATGGAGGGGAAAGTATATAGAGAAATAGAAACGACGTGGAAAATACGACGAGTAAAGACAGAGAGAGAGAAAGAGAGAGAGAGAGAGGAAATGATTTGAAAGGATATTTTAAATGAATGAGACCAAGACCTCGTATGTCGTTTGTACATCTGTATCTAAGTATATGAGTGGTGAATGTCTTGGTACATGTCTTTTACTTTTACTTTTTTTTCTTTTTCCATTTATAGCTGCAAGGATGGCGGCAAAGGCAATCAACCGCAATGACACTATCCTCAAAGACTACTCTTTGAAACTATTTGCGTATGATGGGCAGTGTAGAGCGGACATGGTCATGAAGAGCTTCATTGATTACATTCGTCTTCCGTCATTTCGTCACATGGCCGGGATTCTGGGTACGTCCAAGTCAAATGTCAAATTCAAATAACATCCATTCCCAATGTGGTTTTACATACATATATATAGAACCGTGGCTCCATTATCTTTGTTCTTTGTCACTGTCAATTGAGTCATTAGTCAAAAAAAAGGGGGGGGGGGCTGTAGGAAAGGATTGTGTTATGATGATACAGTCTCTACGTAGTCATATTCAAGATTTTAGTGGTAGTGGTTATTTACAGAATCTACTGGATGCTTTGTACGCTTTGTCGTTGCTATTGATGGTATGGTCAGATTTTGTTTCATTTCTAGAATCCTGTCGTATTTTAATCCAACATCCAACGTAATTTCAGAGTGTACACATTCATAATTACAATAATATTACAAAAAATATGAAAGAGCACTCGGACTCTTTTTTGGTATTCCTCCGACTCAAATTCGAAATTACCTCAATTTGGAAATCCTTCTCATTCGGAATTAAAATAAAGAATCATTTTCAATGACGCACTCCACGCCGCCGAGATTATTTTCTTCAGTCCAATTAACCAATATGATTTGATAGGGATTAAAAATTTGCATTAAGCTACAGCTGGTTGAGATTCTGAGCGTTTATGGGAAATTTTGTGTAAACATTCCTCCTGTTTTGTATCACTATGTATTTTACTATAGTATTTTCTGGATTTATCCCGGAAAAAGATTCCTATGAACGAACAACAAATTGAGTTAATTTTTTTTACCCTTGAAGTTGTTTTCTATATTCTGAAACTCAATGAAATAGGAAGATTCTCAGTATTATTTCCTCGTTAAAGTTTTGTTTTTATGCCTTCTTTAATCATTATCGAATATTGTTGTATTCTGTATGTACATTTAGCATTTAGAAGACTGAGGATTTTCCTTTCTCTTGAAATGTGCTTGTGTTATCGAGTACTAATTATGAAGAGAGTATCGGTATACCGTATTTCACCTATTTGAATCCGGGCCTCTATTAGAGTCCGGGTCTCCAATAGAGTTCGGGGGTTTGCTATACTTATACATGTTATATACATACGTTTTGCCCGAATTAAAACTAATATCTTAAATAGATACCGGGGGACTCAAATAGGTGAAATACGGTAATTGGTGAAAATTTTGAGAATGCTCCCTTGTTATTCTGATTGTATTGATATTAGAGACATTTGAGTAAAGTCATTTCGTTCACACCTCACAATTGTCAGTCTCACTTTCCATGGGTAATTGTAGTAACTTTTCAAACATGTCAGTTTTAATGAGATTAATATGCATATAGAATTTTATCTGAATACTCAAATGGGAACAAACTTATTGTTAGCAAGTAATTTCTCATAAATATATGTGTTAGTGTGTTGATAGAATTCCTTGATACAGACTTTGCTGTTTGGTGAGTAATTAATAATATTGATTGATGGATGGATTCTCATATGAAACATCTGGCGTAAAAATATGTAGGGGAAATCTTATTAACTTGTACAATTCCAGACACCACTCAAAGTCAGGAATTTCCACATTTCTGTATATATTTCTGAGTGTTTTGGTCTTCCTCGTAACTGACTCACAGACACAATTTATCCAAAATATCGAATTTAAATGCTAATGAGTAATTATTCAGTGACGGAGGATGAGTTAGAGAAATGAGAGTGTTGAGCTTTTATTATTATTGATGAGATATTTAGTAAATATTATTTACAATATTTGCATGATGATTATGGTCGTAATTTGTCAAATTGTTAATTGTGTAAAGTGCTGTTAATTTTGAAGACGTTGATTATCTTTACTAATGTAATGTTTGCTAATATTTGAATATGTTTCACTTTTTAGGTCCAGCTTGTTCGGATACGGTAGAGCCTTTAGCCGGTGTTGCACGTCATTTTAAGACAGTCGTCATTTCGTACAGTGCCGAAGGGTCGACATTCTCTGATCGAACGAAATACCCGTACTTCTTCCGGACTATTGGCGAAAATAAGCAATACCAGTAAGTCTTTTTAGTTTTTAACATACATCCTGACAGTTCTTCTTACCTCAACAGAATTTCCATTCTAAAGAGTTTGGGGCAATTTTCGGTATCATTCGTATAATACGAATTTCCTAAATATATCTGTATACAGTCTGCTGTGCATTTTTCTGTTTCTCGCTTTGATGAAATCATATTGATTACTTTGGAAAATGTACCACAAACCACCATCACCATCTCCTATTTTCCGTACTCTTTACTTCTCAATTCTCTTTGTACTTTGGTACTTTCCCCACTTTCCGTCTCCATTCAAAGAGGTTTTCCTCTCCTACCTTTCTCTTTCCATTTCCCTTGTATCCATTTCCTTTAGCATTTACTATTTGCTTTCTCCCCCCCCCCCCATCAGTCACCATTTACCACCCTTTTTGAAACAATTCTATGAACTCCTTTTTCTCTCTGAGTTGCACATTGCAGGAGGTATTTCAATTTCTGTCTCTCTGGGGAGATTCCCAGTATATTTACTTTACATGTACAGTGTACATTGGACATTGTACATGTATTTGTGTGTGTCTGACTGTCGGAGTGTATCGTACTCTTTGTTTTTGTCCTTGGCCTTCCTCCTTGGGTTGGTTTCACATTTCTTCGCAGTTCTCTATATATGTATTCTCTGCGCTGTAACTTTGTCGTGTGAATGAGGACAGATTGGGATACAGAGAGAAAGAGAGAGTATGTATCGTATTTTCGTTGTTGGAGACTTTCCCCCAGCATGTCACGATCAAGCTTAATCTTTAATGCCCATCATTATTTAAATTACGGAGCTAAAAGCTCATGTCGTATGGCTAAATTGCCAATTCGCATTAAGTTGTTACATGAAATGACACTGAGAGCATCAAGATTTGATCATTTCTCCCCTTTCTCTTTGATCATTTGCATTACTCCAGACTCAAGATTGTACTGGTGAGAGAGAGAGAGAGAGAATGGGAGTATATAAGTAGACACTCTCACAATGAATTCCGAGTAAAAAATAAGGAACTCAAAGCCTTCAGCTTGTGAATTTTTTCCCATTCTACACAGCATTCTCGATATGGTTAAGTGAGTCTGGTATGAATCAAAAGTCAAAAGTAAAGGGGGAAAGTTGAAGTGGGTCGTGTAGAAGAGAGAGTTTATATATGCTTGATGTATGATGATGATGGCAATGATGATAATTCAGGTAATTGTATCAAGTGAAAGTCAACTGTTTTGGATAGGTAATCCTTTTGGACTACATTCAAATGGCATGAAAAGTCCATGGTTGAATTTGATTAGACATATTATTCTAGAGTAGTTTTGTTTTATAGAGCACCAGATTTAATTAAAACATTAGAATCGTGGTAAATGGATATGACCATAATAAAAAATAACAATAAAATGGTGCTACATGACGATGTATTGTTTAAAAAAAACCCTTATTTTTCTTGTCTGCTGTTTGTAGGTTTGTGTATTTGGAGTTGTTCCGGAAATTGAAATGGGAACGAGTTGCTTCGCTAACAGAAGAAGGACAAAAGTATGCAGAGTACGTCTCTCACTTGCACGATTTACTTCAAGCCAATGGGATTGCATTCGTAGCTAATAGAAAGTTCCCCAGGGATCGGACGGCTCTAAACATGTCGCAGGTAATTTTTTATCCTTCCCTTTCTTCTTCCTTTGCTTTGTTGATCTTGATCTATTCTAAAGGGTTTGTTCACTAAAAAAGAGGGAAATATGTATATTGTTTCGTTGTTGTGGTTTTTTTTACTCTACACGCTTTCTTTTTCTTTACCGTGGTTTTTTTCATCTCAAACACTCAAAAAACCTTTAAGATAGAGCTTGACAAAGACATTGAATTATGAGAGTTTTACCTTTTCCCTTGTATGAAGCTAGGTAATAAATTTATGAGAGCTCTGGGTTTTCCCCATATATAAACTGAGGCAGTTTTTTTCTTTCCATTTCTCTCTCACTCTCTCTCTCTCTCTCTGCAAAATGGTTAATGTCCACATTACACAATTTATGAGTTTGTATTTAGACTGAGAATAGAAAATTAAATAACCGCAAAGAAGCGGAAAAGCGGTGTAGCTCTTCCTATGTTTGGTGAACGATTTAAAAGGACATTCAACTCCATTTCCTTTTAAGTTCGAAACCTTCACCCTTGAAACGAAACTTTGACACCAAATGGGAATTGTGTTTAAAACACACGTAGGTAATACCTACTAGGTATATTATGTATAGGAGAATGAAGTAAAACAAAACAAACAAGACTCGGGTACAATTTAAATGGGATTTGTAAATTAAGCCAACTCCATGTGTGGAGTTTATTCGTTCATTCATTCATTCATTTAATTTGCGTGTCTGTGCCTATTTCCCAATATGTGTATTTGTACGATGTACATGTTGTATGTTGGCAGTATCTACAAGATCTGAAAGCGAAGAAAGCCCGGATAATTATTGGAGATTTTTACGACTCGGCAGCTCGAGCAGTTATGTGTGAAGCATACAAACAGAAAATGACGGCTAAACAAGGTATGTATTTGAATTTGAATACTAAATACATACTATACACAGGCGAATGATATTCCCAATTCAATTAGGCTTGAAGCCATGTAAGTTGTATAGTTGAGTGTGTGTGCTAGTGTACTTTCATACTGAGGTGTAATTTATTTTTTGTATACATAGGATATATTTGGTTCCTCCCTACTTGGTTCGTGCCGAGGTGGTATGACTCTGTGAGTTTATTACATTATCAATATTATCATTATATAGGATCGTTACATATAACCTACAAATAATTTGAATGTCAATGTTAACTTTATATTTGTCTTTTTTTGTATGAATTTTTGTAGGATTTCTATAATAATATGTCGGGGAAGAGTGGGAATGAATCCATTCCATGTAATACCACCGAAATGATTGAGGTATTCTATATACAATATTCAGTCAGTCTAAATCCTTTTAAACTTTTGTAAATATATCCTCTTCACTCGCGAATTTTTTGAGTGATGAGTAATGATATTCTACGAATATTATTAGTAACAAAACTCTGTATCCATTCCATGGGATGTGAAATGTGAATATTTTTTTTAATGGTCTGGAACAGGCAATCTCTGGACATTTATCTCTTTCCTATGCGTACTTTGCTCCCGATGAGTTTGTGATGCAAGAGAATATAACCGTCTCCACATGGCGTGAAAAATATTCCAATTCATGCACAGCCGAAAATAAAACAATTTCTGACTATGGTGGCTATGCATATGATGCTGTCTGGACATATGGTTTAGGTATTTACTTTTCATTTACTTACTTACAGTCAAATAAACGGGTTCTAAGCAGCTTGAGTATGCCTACCTATTATTATTCATTTTTTTATTTGAAGTTGTTCAGTTATCACTAATTCAATACGTTGTTTCATTTCAGCTCTGGAGCGTCTTCTCAAACAAAATCATTCCCATATTGCAAATCTCCATTCTGAAAAAACAACTAATACTTTTGTACAAATTCTAAATGAGACAAATTTTGCGGGTGTTTCGGGTCAAATTAAATTCCTTGGTGGTCCGTCTCGCTCATCGAATATTAATGTTGTTCAATGGTATGGAAATAAAAAGAGAATCGTGGGAACATTCACTCCAAATGCATCGACTACTACCAATGATATCACGAGTGGAAAGTAAGTTTAAAGTAGTTTTTTTTGGAATTCCTACATGCAAAATAATTTTTTAAATAAAACTTACTTTTATACATATTTCAGGCTGGAATTGAACGAGTCTGCAATAGTTTGGTTGACACCAGATGGTCAAAGACCTGGTGATGGATCTGAGCCACCATTGACCTGTGTTCTAGAAACACTTGCAACCACTTTGGATGTCTCATGTGAGGTGGCGATTGTTATTTGCAATGTCATTGGGTTCGGGATTCTGGGATTGGTTCTAGTCATGTGCTTTGTTGTCATCAAAAGAAGGTGAGGAAAAATGGACAAATATTATCGATATTGATTGAACCAAAGTTTCAAAGATGGACATAAAAATACTAATTATATATGGTATGTATCTTTTTATATAGATATGATCGTCGCGTTCAGATTACTGAGGATTATTTCAAAGCATTGGGTATCGATTTACTATCTGCAACAAGTGTTTCAACATGGTAAGAGGAGAATTACACTGTTTAAAACACAGTAAAAGTACAGTAATGTACACTTTCCCCGTCAATAATTACATATATTTCTCTTTGTTGAAATTCGATAGGGATAAATGGGAGATGCCTCGTGACAGAGTTGTCATCAACCGGAAACTGGGTGAAGGTGCATTCGGAACTGTTTACGGTAATAAAAAACATCACATTTTATACGATGGCACGTCTTACAAATATTACACAAAACTGTCTCCCTAGACTTACAAATGCTTTCTTTTTTTATCTTCCAGGTGGAGAAAGTTTCTTCGATGACAAAGGCTGGGTAAATATTAAGCCGTTTTTGAAACATTCAGTCGATTACAGAAATACATTGTACATATCTGTACATAGGAATTCCCCACTGTTTTTAATCAAAATATTAGACGCAAAACCGCACCATCTGATTAGCTAGTAAATAGAAAGTACCTTGTTGTAAATTGATAGTTTCCGGGACATTGTACAAAAGATATATATTTCTTACGAGTTGCTATTACATTAGGTTTGTTCGAGGGGGGAAGAAAAGGAGATTGAGATGATGTTATTAGTCACTGCCAATGGAAAGTAAGGGTCTCCGTAAGTAGATATATGGAGAGACGGAGGACAAAGTATTTGGATAGGCTCAATTCAATTGGACATTGAACTACATTCGAGAGAGTTGAACCAATTATTGTAAAAGCCGTGTCTCCATTCCCATATGCCAAGCAAGGATAGGGAACTGAATACATTTATGAACATTTATTCAAATGTTGAGCAGACAATAACATTATGATCATGATCATGCCCATTACCAATTACATTAGTTTTGGAGGAGTTGAAAGTTGCAACTTTTGAAAGACACTATTAGTTTCTGTATATCTGCATGTAGTACGGAAATGGATGCATTACGGAAATCTTTTAGTGAGAGCATCAATTAAAAGTTGAATGATTGGGATAATCTATTTACGTATACGACTGGATGCTCTACAACTCTCCAGAATTTTCGAACTAGTTAATATTTTAACTTTTCCATACAGGGAAATGTGTTAGTAGGTCTACGATTAATGGAAGCAAGTGTACAGGAAATGTCTTGGCGTGAGTGATTATATGAGGAAGAGAGAAATGAGTCCGGAGAAAGCACTCATGTGATTTGTGTATGAATTTTTCAGGTGGCCGTGGCTGTGAAAACCCTCAAAGTCGGCTCAACTTGTGAACAAAAGTTAGACTTTTTAAGCGAAGCGGAAGTAATGAAGAGATTCGAGCATAAGAATATCATCAAATTACTTGGAGTCTGTACGTAAAATACCGTATCTAATTGTATTTTTAATACAAATATTTCGCTGGCGTACATTCATCCTCATCATATGTCAAATATTGTACGGAAGACGTGTATTTATAATTATAATGTGACCAATAGTAATTCAAGTATACAAATGTTGATATGGATTACAGGTACTAAAAGCGAACCAGTGTACACTATAATGGAATTCATGTTATATGGTAAGTCTTACTATAGCTTTCACCCATTTTTTTCCTTCTACAATTACCAGTAATGATGATACTTCCAAGAAATACTCTGATTGTCTGATTATCTGCGTAGATTCTTCTTGTATTTCATGTTTCTCTCTCATTATTTGAAAGAGTTTTAAAATATAGTTTTGTATTTAGGTCGACGGCAATACAAAATGTATTCTATATTTAGAGAAAAAGCGGAGGTGAAAGAGGTGGATGATTCATGATTTTTCTAAAACTTTGTTTTTCCAGGTGACCTCAAAACATATTTACTCGCTCGTCGGCATTTAGTGAACGAGAGGAATTGTGAAGAGTCTGATGAGATCAGTAGTAAAAGGTTAACATCCATGGCGTTGGATGTGGCGCGGGCTCTCAGTTACCTTGCGGAATTAAAATATGTTCACAGGGTAAATAAATATAAACTGTAGACTATTACCATAATAAATTTTATATGCGTACCTTAATATCGGAGTTTTGTAATTCAGTTTTTTGCCTGTATGTTTTTTCCGTATAGGACGTTGCTTCCCGGAATGCTCTGGTAAGTCTTTTTGAGATTCTTGAAAGTTACTTTGATTGTTAGTTATGTTTTGAAAGCCAATGATCTTTAAAAATACTTTTAATTATAGGTGAACGTGTCCCGTGTAGTCAAGTTAGGCGATTTTGGAATGACCCGGCCGCTTTATGAAAATGATTACTATCGCTTCAATAGAAAAGGTCAGTAAAAACTGTTTACTATACGTACTGTAATTTATCCGTGGGATTGGTGATTTTATGACGCATGTCAACCTTGAAATGAGGCAATGAGGATCACTGCGGAAGCGATCCTTTTGAACTTTATGTATAAAATGAAAAGGAAACTAGACTTGCCTCATACTTCATAGAAATTACTATTCACATATGAATTTCCTTTCCCTTTTTTGGCATGAAACATACTTATAACATTTGCGTTTGCTTAACGTTGATCGTATGCAGACTCGTTCATATCAAAATAAAACGTGCTGGATCGTGTTGTGCAATTAAATACAAGCTTGGCAAAAATATGAATCTATATAAATTCATTGCCTAAGTCCGAACACGTCTACTATAAAATAATGTGAATAATGTATGGTATCTACATGATTACATCATATTCTGTTCAAAAAGGTCTGTTAACTTTCTCCACTCTCTACCCATGCTAAATACATTTCCAAATTCCAAAATTTTGTCAGTTGTGTGGATAAGAAATGTGTTTTTTGACATCAGTTGCAAAGAGTCTCATGTGTGAATGCCGAAATTTCCATCTCCTGCTGCCCTTCTCATCTCACTTCATATATAGGAATTATCATGTCATGGGATATGTAGCATTAATATGGGGGACATTATCTTGAAATTTACATACATTTATCACATCTCTCTCCTGGAATTCAAATGCGTGGGATTGTTTGCTTTCTTGGAGAAATGCTAGTGGGTTTGCTGGCTTCACCAGAAACCACACACAAGCTTATATACTAGTACATATTTGAACAAAACTTGGAGTACAAGTTGTACTGTACAACACATATTTATGGATTATTTCAAAACGTTTTCCATATTAGGTAGGTATTCACTCTCGAAACAAAACGTTAAAATATGTCCTACAGTATATTTTGCGTAAAACTAACCCGAAAAATTGTTGAAATAACATCATTTTTGTTAACTTAACGAAAAATTTAGTTGCAACAACCCAAAAAAAGGTTAAATTTTACGTGAAAATACGTAGGGCCCTAAAAACCGTAAAAAACGTTAAATCAAACCAAAAAACGGTTGAACTTACCGTTTTTGATGGTTATTCTAACCCATGACTTTCGAGAGTATACTTTCAAGGAAAATGTACTCGTATAGTATGCCTCCACGCTCCACGTAAAAGAAGTAAAAGGATTCCGTTTGTTCCTCTTTGTATTCTCAAGTATTCATCCATTCGTGTGTATTAGGAATTAGGATCAGTTGATAGTTGTGGCTGCCTTTTCATGGAAAATTTTCCCAATGATGATACAAAGACGTTTTATTTTCTCTTGTGATTAAAAATATATATGGATGGAGAGTGCATGCGTGTGTCATAGCCGTTTTCAAACTAATCTCAACTTGTGCATCTGGATTTTCTATAATAATAATCATCATCCGTGACTCGTTACCGAGTTTATAAGCTTTAGATGGTTTGGGAAGATAACAAATGTATAAAGCCATTTGGGTTTCATCATCATCAGTACATCGTTCCAGTAGCCAGTGCTGGTAAACTGGTAGGGTTAAATGGACCATGTGCTCGTGTGGGTTAATCTTTTATCTACGATACTATATGAAGATTGAAGCTCGTGCGGTATTTTCAAAGATTCTTTGACCTCAAAAACGAAACTCCTTTTACGTGCTTGAGAATCATGATGACCGATTTCCATGCTACATACTATATAGTTGTTAAACATTCATATACCTACATATATTTCTTATTCGTTGGAACGTTCTTTTTTACGTACAAAATCAATCATTTTCGAATCCTCTCTCTCTCTCTCCACCCACTTCCTTTTTAGCATCATTTTCTAATTTATAAATAGCTAAAGTGTCTTCATTTCCGGGATATTCCTTTGATAACAAAGTAATTAATTGATTATGCTTGTTTTATTGTACTTGTAGGAATGTTACCCGTTCGCTGGATGTCTCCAGAATCTTTAGCATTAGGTATTTTCACCCCAATGAGTGATGTCTGGTCCTTTGGAGTCCTTTTATATGAGATAGTAACGTTTGGAAGTTTCCCATTTCAAGGGCTAAGTAACAATCAAGTATTAGATCACGTGAAAGCAGGGGCCACAATTAATATTCCGGCTGGAGTCAAGCCGGTGTTGTAAGAACAAGATTTGTTTTTATATATAGAAAACATTTTAAATCAAAAATTTTGATCAGTGTGTGCTTCGATGAAATTTAAACGCTTGACCCGATTTTTGTTTCTATTTTAATCTTATAGAGAAGGGCTTTTAAAATCCTGTTGGGCGATGGAGACACAAAGACGTCCTGCTTCCTCTGAGATTGTAGAATTCCTAGCAAACAATCCCAGAATTATTTCGCCATGCTTGGATATTCCATTGGCGAGTGTACAACTCGAAGGGACGGATCAATTAGAAATTCAAATACCCGAGAGACTTCGAAAAGTGACGGCCAAAAGTATAAATAAAAATAGAACTGTCCGATCTCTATCGGACAGAGAAAATGGTGGAGTGACCAACCCCGAAATTATACCACTCTCTCCCAATGGCCATAGTCAATCAAGCAACCAAAATAATAGTCACAATTATCAAAGTCCATATGCAACTCTGCAACATGAATCAGACTTGATTTAAATATATATATAGTTCTACACAATATTTTTTTATTAATTATTATGAGAATAGTACATCAAGTTATTATTCATTTTATTATGCATGATATTTTAGCTCTTCTATTTTTGTGTTTTTGTGTTTTTGTGTTTATGCTGAGCATATTAACATTCTTGATATTTCTATATTTATTCTAATTAAATATTATTTATATTATAATCAACTTTGGTTACGCAAAACGCACTACCAGTTGAAAAATCCATGTACTGATAACTGTTACAACAACAAGAATACGCATATTGTGTAGTCATAAACTGTATAGGATTCTACAGTTTTTTTTGTTATTATTGTTTTTATCGAGACTAATTATTTATTCAAGTACGCTTACAGTTACCCCCTGATGTTATAAAATAAATTGCTGCTTACTGTATTTAATACGTACGTACTCTATTTTCCTCGATCACGAGCTGTTAAAACTGAAGAAAACTGAAGGAGCTATTTTTAGCCACAACTGAAATTACTCATAATTATTAGGCATAAAATGGTGTTTTGTCCATTGTCCATTCAAGTGTATACTGTGGAAATTGTCAATGTTACAGTTCTCTTTCTTCATCCTGTCCAAGTACAGTCCAAAAGCACAGTGAATTAAATTATTAGGCATACCAAAGTAATGATTCCTTACTTTGGGAAAGTTACTTCGTTTATAGTGGTGTAAATCGTAATGATAGAATGTGTATAGTCTTTTAAATATAAAAAAAAACGAAACGAGAGTTACCTTGGTCCTCACCTCCTCACCTCACCTCTCTGTATATAATTAGTATGTATAGTGTAGAGTAATAATATAAAAATATTTAGTATATTTGTGACCTGTGGAATGTACCTAATTCACACGCTCAATATAAAATATTGACCTGTTCAACAAAGTACCTTTAGAAATTGTAATACGAATTTGGAATATTCGGTGAGTCGGTGATGTATATAAGATTGAGTCCACCCAAAAAAAAACAATACTTTAATATTAATTCGATCGTTATTATATTACAAACAAATTGTCATTTAATGTGAATATAATATGAAGCCGAAGGATTATTAGTAATTTAGTAGTACATAATATATCGTATATACTTGCAATATATTTATTTTCGTAATCGAATACATTTTATTAGGCCGGTGTTTGTGCAATGTGGAAAGTACACTACGTAAGTAATACTTGTAGGTATGTTATTATGAAATGTGTGTGAATTCTACGCCAAAGATTTTTCATTAATAATTTTTTATATAATTTTCTTATATATTATCTTTACAACACGCAGTCTGTTTTACTTGTTTTGTAGTAAAATTAATAATGCCCACAAATACGCATTATTAATAAGTACTAATATAACTCCACAAAAAATTGTTTCATTGACTTTTTCAAACGCCGATATAAATATTGTCTACATTTTATAATTCAAAGTAATGTATGAATTGAGATCAAAAGAGATCATGTCCTGTGCAAAATACTTTTTATAAAAAATACTATATATAATAATAATATTATTATTATTTTCTATTTGAGACTGGAACTCAAATGTTTTATATTGTACATTGTACCCATATGTATAAGTCACACTCTTTGCAGTTCATATTTTATAAACAACAGTAAATAAACAACTATATATACCTATTGTATAATGTTCAAATTTGAAATCCAAAAAATTCGTTATGAAATAAAGTGGATTATTTTGTGATGGAAATGTGTAAGGGAGATGAGAGTACATTCACTGAATTTAGCATTCAGTCACTGCTGAATACTGTACTTACATTATTATGATAAAGCTTTACAAGCAAATGATGAAATCGATGATGCTTTCACTTGCCATATTTATTTGACAAACATATAAAGTATTTTTTTTTATTATTCTCTTTCATTCATTTACGGATTGACGTTGATGAGGTCCAATGTCTATACCGTTAAACTCCAATTAAAAACCTAGTCTCCATTGCAAACCTACCTCGATTATTAACCTAGGGAAAAAATGAAATTTGTAGACATAAACCTCGGTTTTTAATTGGAGTTTTACGGGAATTTACATTATGTATGTCAATTTGAAGACTTTTGTTCATAGTATACATACTTACATGGCCATTCAGAAATATTTAAAAATGTACAATCGAAAATTTTGTACATGTAAGTATGTAATATGTGCTACAAAACTCCACTATTTATATTATATATGTTCCAAAAACAAGAAAAATAAATAAATTGAACGTTTAATATAATATTGTGTACAACATTCAACAATAAAAGTGAGAGCGACTTTCTACAAAAAAAAAAAACAAACAAACGAAAAAATAATTTTTCATCTACTTATACAGCATAACGAACACCTATTGCTAATAATACTAAATAATCTAATATCAGAATCTTCTCTTTACACTAATGAATAAAACATAAACCCATCTAATATTTCCCCATAGCATATAGGAGGGGAAACTTAAACTTAATACTTTCGCTTGAAAACAAAACTGATCATACACAAAGTCTCACATCGTACATACTTACATCCATCTTATTGTGGAGCACATTACTAATCAGTTAAATTGTCAACTATAGCTACTATCATAACTCATCGTAACAATAATGATATAGTCAAAAATCTAGAAGATAAGAAATTAATTACTGTAAGTGTATACTGAATATGGTATTTATGTACTACATTTCAATCATCATAATTGTTATGAACTACTTTTGTATAAAATGATATAGTTAGTTATTTAGTTATTATAACCTTTATTCACTATTTCATTGACTTTTTATACTTGAGTAATGTGTAATAATAATATTTTTGTAAGTATATGCACACCAATAATTTCAAATAGGATAACATGTACTAATGAACATTATAAGTTTAAGAAATTTGATTACACTGTATTTAAAACTACTAGTTTTAAACTATATACTATATATGACTATAAACTAAAAATTAAATTATACATGTACCTACGTATTCAGGTTGGAACTACTGACTTTCCTATGCCTATGATTTGAAGGAGGGGAAATGTAGATTTTTTGAATGATGACCCGATCATCGTCATCAATGTCTGATGTTTCATCCGCTGTATCATAATCACTATAATTCAAGTCTTGATCAAACTGCTGTTGATTACTACTACTGGGACTAGCATTTCCACCATTCCGTTGACGAGATTCATTCGAGTTGCCTTGATTAGAAACCGTGGATCTCAGAATTTCATATAGGGGGTGATCAATGAATTTATCTTCGGATTCTGTCTTGTTACTCTCACTATCATTACTATTATTATTACTACTACTACTATTATTAATATTATTACTATTATTAGCTGAATTCCTTAAAGTTTCAGCTCTCTTTAACATGGACTGTGTTGTTAAATTTGAGTAGACTGGGATTTGAGCAGTTTCAATATTCATTTGATTTCTCTGTCTATGATTCTGATGATTTCCATTTCGATGTTGATTGATTCGATGTGTACGATTTTCTCCATGATTATGACGATGTTTGTGATTTCCTCTCTGATTATTTCGAAGGGGTCCCCATGATCCTTCCCCTTTGTTACCATGAGATGACGGGAAAATGGGTAATCTTGAGTTGGTAACTGGAGTGGACGGTACGGATAATGTACAAATTTCCAGTACTGGTGGAGGCAAAACCTCTATTGGAACTTCAACGGACTCGGTTTTATTTCTTCGTGTAGTACTGTTAGCCATGTTTTGCACATCTACAATAAAAAAACAGAAGGTAAAAGGAATAAATTACACTGTGAACAACTCCTGAAATTTTCAAATCAACTCTTTGCATATATTTTACGGTAAAAATTTTACCTCGCACTGCAGCACAAGGGAGTCCATTGAAAAAGCTTCTTGTATCCACCCAGTCATTGTCTTCATTCTCCACTTGAACCAGTAACCCAAAATTTTCTCGACGGTCTAACCAGGCTACCACAGCTCGTTGTATATCAAATTCAATCCATTTAGACTCTTTAACAGATATCAAATAAAAGTTTCAACAAATAAAATTTAGAATTTCACATGTTTATTTTACTATGCATTCAATAAAATTTAATTTAATTTATAAAACTTACCACCAGAAAAAATCATTTTAGTATCTAAAAGCTTCTTTTTGACTAAAAAAACAAAATAAAATTCTATAACAGTTACATTTTCATAAAGAGTAAAATGAAGAAACATTATCCTAATACTTCAGCTTAATTGTTATACTTTTACAAGTGTAACTGATTCCTGATTTAAAATGTGCACTTACAGTGATGTTTCTTCACAGGGTGGACGTACCAATACACAGAGACTCGAATTTTTTCTTCACCAGTCTGTTCAGGTTGAACAAGTGGAGCTTCCTGGAAATTGGGCAGAACGCTAGTCAAAATTTCCTCATTTGTCTCATTACACGGCTCGGAAGGATTTCTCCCTTCAAAACTTGGGACCTGTCAATTCAAAAAATTGAATTGAATTTCAATTTGATTTCATATTAGAGTTGAATCATGCGATGAGAATGCGATAGAGAAACTAATGAAATAAAATGGTTTATTCAACATTAATGTTATTTTTCCATTTTTCATACCTCAGTTTCTTCTTTCCCACGTCCTATTTTGTACAATTTAAGTTTGGCAGAGATGACATTCGAGTTTTTCAGGTTCACATTTCGTCGCCGTATGGAATTGCCGGAATTGGACGACTCCAGATTTCCAAGGTTCAAAAACATATTGTTGTTGTTATTACTTTTTTGATTGTTTCGAGTACTGAGTTGAGCGGATCGAACCATTGCATTGAAAGCTCTCACACTCTCATCTTCATCCCTACTCTCGTCGCTCACCAATGGAGTAATCGTAGTCGCACTTAGCGTTGTAGTTGTGGTCGTTGTCCCTGCTGCTGTTGTCGTTTGTGAACTCATGGAGAATGGCATATTAAAGTAAATGTGAAAGAAGTCTGGAGAATTCCAAGTATCTTTGTCAACATTAGCTGGGACGTCACCTAAAATTTAAAATGTTATACGTACATTACATGCTACACACATATATGTACATAATTATGTATGTATAAGAAACTCATATTATTAACAATGTTATACATAGTGCAATAACATAATATCCTTACATGAAGCGTATAGTGTTTGAAGTTGTCCGGAGAAAGCACTGGACGGGTTAATTTGTTCCAAGAAAGTTGGTCTGTCAACCTATACATATCAAATGAAATCAAATTGTCATTGCCTGTGGTTTTCATTTTACAACTTTAAACACTTTAAGTGGATACAGACTGTATACAACTATATATATATATATATTGTGTATTGACTTACTGGTGTTGGCCTAGAAGAAACTTTGGTTGCAATTCCCAAGTTTTGCATCACATAGTGCTTGATCGCATTCAGCCTTAGGTCTTTATCTCTATTGAAAAACATTTCAAAAATCGTTTTAAAATTTCATCCATCAAATTGTCGGTAAAAAGATCCCAATATGCAATTCATTACTATGCACAAAAGTGAATCACACACTGCAATTATATGGTATTTATTATCATTGCATCATCATCATTTTAAAATGTGGTAAATGACCAATGAAACGCGTTAATACAGGCTCGGAAGCTATAGTAAAATACCTTTTTAATTTTCTCGTGACTCTTTCACGATCGCTCAAATTCTAATTTAACAACACAAACAATTAAATACATACTGCCAACTAGCTTTAGTACTTAAAGTAAACAAAATGTATAGCAAAAAAGCTTGCGTATAGTACAGAAAAGGCATTTGACAAATCACAATAGTTAAAACAATAAGCAAGAAAAAACTCCTTATTTAGTATCTAATATCTACTAATTAAACAGTCACTTGAGTACTGATGTAATGCACAGGTATATTATATAGTATATAAGCATTTCGAGTATTTTGAGAATCTTAAATTTTAGTAGTATTCAAGTAAATTCATTTATAATGGTCAATATTTGAGAGTTGGTTGATTTTAATCTTAAATAATAATGGTAATTGCCAGAATTATCGTGAAAGATAAAGGGCGGCGTGTGGAAAATTATTATTATTATGATAATGGAGAAATCTATATTAGTTTGAAAGAATTCGAATGTTGTTATCTCATCCAGACTTCTTGGAAATTTTGTCAGCTGTCTATGTCTATGTACAAAAAGTACAAATGAATAATATGAATATGTATACGGTAAAAGTATCCATCCACATAATTATATATATGTACATGTTTAGGTTGGCGGTTTACAGAGGGAAAAGGTATAGGTCTCGAGAATTTTTCCAAAGAATGTGAGAGAGAAGAGAGAGAGCGAGCGAGAAAAAGGACAAAATGAGAATGACAATAAACAAGTTCATGTCCGACATAGACAGACACAACAACACACACGACATGATGCTGTGTAATGGGTAACTGCTACGATCTGCAGATGTTACACAGGGAATGACTTGAGGAGTCTGAAAGAGAGAAACGGATACTCGAAAATTTATCTGTATTTTGATAGCTTTCATTATAGTATATATATAAAGTATACGATCTATATGTACAGATAATATATATGTATAATAATATAGATAGATAGTAATATAGGTGTGTAGTTGTGTATAGTCCATAGTTTACTTTCGAGTGTAATTATGATGAAGATAAATAAATCACTCTACTTAACCCATACCCAACGCTCTTTGAAACAAAAAAAACGTTTATCTTTCCCTGGCACATGGATTCTGGTGTTTCGTGTAGAATATTTGTGATAGTATTGGCATATTAATGAGCATGTCGAATGTCGAAGCACCCAAGTCTCTTCCGACTGTTCATTAGAATTTGTTGATGCAATACATAGTATAGGAAAATTATTATAACATATCAAAAAATAATCAACACATGTATAGAGGTGTTTCTTTGGAATTCCCACACATTAATCATTAATCATTGCACACCGAGAGAACTTTGGTACATGAACTGACACACAAGTCACCAATGGCTCATTCATTTAATGAATCACTCACTCTCCTTCCCCTGACACTGTCAAATATCTCCCGTGTACTATTCAAATTTCAAATTGTGACTTGAAGGAAAATATCAGCATAATTCATGGTAAGTAATCTTTCCATTTCCAAGATATATATAAAGAGAACCCCACAAACATTCCTACAACTAATTAGCCAAACTAGGAGTCATTTCAGAGAAATGTACAAATATAATATACGAATTCAATTTGCATCAAGACGATTTGCATGATACGATATGAACTGTTGAGACAAATGGCAAAGAGGTAAATAACCTCATACAAGACATCTTATATGGACAGGTCAGAGTGTTGTAGGTATATGACTATAGAGATATTGAGTGCTTGGTTCTAATATGCTCGTGATGTTCACATCTTTAACAACATTAAGTACCTTCATCACATTGGCATATTCCCCCCATCATTCAATCACAGCCAGAGAAAGATTTCGAGAAATATTCCCACAGACTTTCCCAGACAAAATGCAGTGAGAGAAAGAGAGAGAGAGAGAGAGAGAGAGACAGTGCAGTGAGACGGTCTCACTAATTGTGAGACCAGTGCATACTGGTTTTTCCTTCCAGTATTTCCAGCTATGATTGAATGATGAACCAGCAAAAGGATGAATCACGTCTGTCTGTCCATGTCTGCCAGACTGGCAGTGCCAGTATCTTGACATTTGACACTTTAACTGTTGCTTAATTCAACTCATGCTCAAACGTGTGTCAAATTACAATTGAACGTTGACAACTTTTTAAATTTTTAAACGGAACTAGGTACTAGTCTGACTGTTTGGAAAAATGACTACCTGATGAACAAAATAATAACCATGTACTATAATATAATTATACTATGGATTTCTGGGTTGATTTGCTTTGAACTGTGAGATGTAGGAATTGAGAATGTAAGTTTTTTGTCCTTGACAATAATAAAATCCAATTAATTACTGCAAATAGTATGTATATTATGAATATACGTAAAGGAGACTGTTGTTGATGATGGTTTGGAAAGGAAATGCATGATACATGAGTGGTTGAGATAATAAAGGAAAATTAGACTTGAAGTAGTTTCCAGTTGATATGCCATTGAGACGTTTAAGATTTGAGACGGTCTGTCCTTTGGCATTGTGTGTATGTGTGTGTCGTCTGGGTTGAAACTCCAATAATAATTATTATTGTTGTAATTCTAAACGACTTGAGAGCGTTCATGTCCAGACAGTTTAATTCCGAGTGTGTGCATGACTGTAAATTACGACGAGATGCATTTCATATATGATGTATTCCTATTACATAATTCTTTTTATTATATTTTGAGAATTATGCAGCTAGTCTATGTATGTACATAGATAATATTATTATTTCATATTACACAAGAGTGGTGTTGAGGGTTACAAAGTTTGCTTAAGTTTACACCCAAGTGGAAATTGTGGAGGCAACCTTCTTCTCTTTCTATCTTTCTTTATAATGACAAAGAGACGACCTCCGAAAAATCTCAAAAGTGAGACACACACACACACAGACGGAACTTATATTGAAGGAGTCCTCCAGGCCTCCTTATTAAGACTGGAGTCTGCGCTCTTTTTCTCAAAGTGCTCCGCTGTATGTACATACATGTATGCATATGCGTTCAGTTTAACCCGCATACCTTAAAGAAGGATTATGAGAATTCTAAAAATACGGAAAAATAGCCTGAAAAATACTGCACAATTGTTACTTATTCAGAAAGTCGTACGAGTTTTTGGAAATGCAGAAAAAAATCGCAAAGTATTAAAATTTTAAAATCGTCTTTGCCGATTTTTGACGACTTTCTGAATAAGTAACAACTGTGCAGTATTTTTCAGGCTACTTTTCCATATTTTTAGAATTTTCATAATCCGAATCCTTCTTTAAGGTATGCGGGTTAAACTGAACGCATATGTACATACAGCGGAGCAAAGTGAGAAAAAGAGCGCAGACTCCAGTCTTAAGGAGTGTATTTGAGTGAGTGTTTGTGTGTATGAGTGAGGGTGTACGAGTAAACGTAGAATTTACTAACAATTGTGAAACCCAGACCTATAGCCAGACTCATTCACAACTCCCCTCAAAAGACCGACAGTCTTCTCCACACAAGACGTACCCTGTGAATGGGGATCCGGAGATCCATTTAAAATCTCTGTCGTCAATACAATTGAAAGAACGTCATGTGTGAAGAGCACCGTCTGGAATTTTCTACTATAGAGTGAGATTGTAGTAGAGTGAGTTCCTTTTCTTTTGGGTTTTGTTATGACTATCTCTCTCTCCCTACGTTTCTCTGTACATGAGAATGTAGAAAAAAAGATGCGTTCGTCTCTCTCTCATTCGTCTCATCTTTTGAGAGAATACATACATACATAATACATACACACTTTAAGCGTAATACACACACAGATAACGTCTCCGTTGGTTTGGTTGTTTTTTTGGTCTGGTCCTTGTTGTTATTGTTGTCTGTTGAACTAGTCGAACGAGTCGGTGGACACAGTCAGACTGAATCAATATCCATTCAATTACTATTTTACCAATACCTACATACAACTATTTTTTTCGTCTTTCTCATTCTCAACTTTTCAACTACTGAAACTGAAACGATGAGTGAGAGAGAGAGAGAGAATGATAGGGAAAGAGGAGCTCAACCAAAGAAAAGAAAAGGATTATTACGCATATCACACGTATAATATATGGAACGGAAAGTACTTATATGGAGGATACTATGAGATGATACCATTCTTACCATACCACACACACAATTATTGACAATGAAGCACCCTGGGGTTAGTTGCCAGGAATTTCCTGAACCAATCCGCTCGGTTACTTCTCATCATCCGATTCTTCTTGGGCGGTTCTTTCTTTCTCTCTCTTTCTCTCTCTGTCTCGTCGTCAGTCTACTATGTATCTCACTACGCACTCCAGGAATATACACAGAAGAGAGAAGTCCTTATAATACTTACAATTCTACCCGTCGTCCCCACGAAAAAAGCCAACAACCACTACGAAATATGTACCAACAAAACATGATGTAGTTTGTAGATGTACTCAAATTTCTACACAACTTATGTTATAATAACACTGTTATTTATTAACCATCACGAATATCCAATATATCACACATTCTCTCATCCACCCCTTAACTTTCTCGTAAATCCCATCTCCTTCTCTTCAAATCCTATATATTTCAAATTATTCCAATCGTTTATATTTTCGTTCGTCTGTCGTCTTGTTTTCAGTGCAATGTGTCAAATGTCTATACCTATTGTTTAAAAAAAAAACCCAAAATAAAATAACATAGAGAGAGAACATGTTGTAAAAAAAATCATTGGCAATTGATTGGATTGTTTCTGTTTCCTAATGAGAAAAGATGTTGAGAGATGTTGAAGTAATGAAGTAGACGAAAACTGGAGAGATGAAGAGGGGAGAAAAGAGATGAATGTGTTCAAATGCTAATGGTTTCAATGCAATGCAATACAATAGGTACATGTCAAGTTAAATATTCTGCAAGCGTAATATAGATAAATCTACCGTGTGTTGTGTCATTCGTTGTCGTCGTCGTTGTTTATCGTCTTTGGGTGCGAGTTGAAACAAGTTCACTAGCAGAGCAGAAAACATTGACCGTGAGGTTCAAATTTAAATAATTTTATTAAGTATATATCTATATAAACTTGTTGTTCACATATATCTGTCCCATGTCCCTCTCCCTCTCTCTCATCGACAGTGTCTCAAAAAACAAAATGCTTCTTGGAAAACAACTCACTCAAAATGCGACTTACTTTTCCATATATATATATATATATGCAGACAGACAGATACTAATACTATTATTACTATTTCCCAATTATTGTTGTCAGCTCTCAATCTTTGAATTCAGTTTTCATTATGACAGCTATTTCCATGTCATGTGGAAATACATTAGAAATCCTGGATAAATATTGAACGAGCTAATGGAATTTAGAATGTATACGCATTATATGAAGTACTATCTCATCTTTGTCAATTTTCCGTATCTGCCCATATTTTCTCCTTGTCTCTCCAATGGAGGAGTCATGCGTCCATGATTAAACTATCGTCAACTATTGTGTTTTAAAAAAAACTAACCTCATTTTAGTTAATTAGTCCATTAAGTAAGGACCTGATAATATGCATGTGGTTTAAAAAAATTATTGGAGCTGGACCAAACTAGTAATGTAACCATGGTGATGTTGATGACAACGAGTTGAATTTAATTGAAATTGGAAAAGCTCTCCCCATAATCTTGGTCACACACACGCCCTCACATTTAATTTGATTTGAATAGCCTCTCAGTTTATAATGTTTATATATGGCAAGTAATTTGTAATTGCTCACATCACAATTCAGACCTATACATATAATAATATATGTACGTACTACGTGTATTGTATCTTACACGCAAACAACACCGCTCTTACACAATGGAAAATTGAAACTACGGCGCATTTTATTATAATCGCCACTATCATCATCTCATATATACATCTTCATGGTGCATTTGAAAGGTCGGCTGAGGTCAAAGGGAAATGTGACACATTTGACACATTGGCTGCTGTTCTAATTGCGTAATTGTGCGTGTGTGTGTGCGTCAATCTAAAAAAGCTAAACGTGGGTAGACTGCTATACATGGACAGACTACAAAGAAACACATCTAGCCGGTTTCTATAATACTTACGTGCGAAAAGTCAATTGTCAATTAAAAATAATAAATTGTATTAAAAGTGGATGCTCGAGTTTTATAATATTATAATATATTATATTCCAGTCTTCTCCGTCGAAGTACATAAATATTTTATTCTACATTATATATATAATATATATATATACAGATATGTGTTTGTGTGTGCAAAATTACGTTGGAGGCCAAATTAAGTCATGAAAAAAAAAACAAATGGACAATGGGTAAAAAAAGGAAGAAGAGAGAAATCGTTCAGTTGTTTGGTTTACATAATATTAAATCAACGTATGTTGTCCGACTCTGAATTCTGACTATATAGACATGGACAGCAATGACGATGACTACCCAACTGGAAAACGACGAGGCAGACAGAAAAAAAAACTCTCCACAACTTCTTTCAAAATCCATGTATCTAGATCTAGAATAGAGAGACCGTCAAAAACCTTCTTCTTGGGGAAATCTTAGCAATAACCAGACATAAGACGTACCACATACCGATATATATCTGTATCTGTACATCCTATATATACCTACTCTCGTATCATCATCATAGTTCTTAACATAATACTAAGTATCTCATAAACCACTAAACTACCCATTATCATTTAACCTACCCATCATTTATTTTTGTCCAGTCACAACCTTTAATTTATATATTATATAGTTTTCAGTTGTTTATTGAATCTATATACTCGATGCAATTTTGGGAACATATTTCATTGTTATTTTTAATATTTTTTAAATAGGTCACAAGAAATGTAAATCATCTGTCTCTCTTTCATTTATGTCTTTCATTTACAAAATTTCCAATAATAATAAATATAGAGTATATTTTCTAATTTTATCCCTACTGATTATCCTACTGTTTCCGTTTTATATTATTTTGACATTGGATATATATGCAGTGCACATACATGTAGAAAATAAAACGACTATAATCCTGCTCTGTTTTCCACAAACACAAAACCCCCTCACATTTTTTTGATGAAAAGTATACTAAATTTTCATTTAACATTTTGAAGTACAGTCATAAACAAAAACATGGATATTCCAAGAACTTATATAAGAGAAGATACTATGTGTGAAGGGACATTTACAATTATTTTTATGTTTGCCCGTATTCCTTCGCCATGAATGAAACATTGAAAGCCAACATCATCATGGATCTTTAAATATATTGTGAACATGAGCTCACTTTAACTGTGATGACATGTAAATTGAATTTTGACGAGTCAATGAAAGTTTTTTTTAACCCTTCCACACACAGCTTCCCACAAACTATCTATAGACAAGTATGTATATATTATAATTATAGGTATTATAGACCAGACAGAAGAGCGAGAATCTCGTCATGTAATAGTACTTATATAGTGACAGCATCATCATCAACAGTTTTTCATTCTTCATTCTCATGTTTGTTTATATTTTGAGTTTCTCTCTCTCTCTCTCTCTCTTCTCCTTTTCACTGATTCACTGTCGTTCACATGTTGCTTTGGTACAGTTTACTTTTGGTTGACAACGTGTAACCGTGTACAGCAGTCACATGTTACGTATAACCGATAAGACAGACAGTTATTTAGTTATCTAGTTATAGCTTTATAGCATTATACATACAGGGAGAGGAATTTACTATGAAATATCTCCTGAAATTTACTACTACTACACTACACACATACACAGATATAAAAAAACATGACTATAAATAAACAATCAAATACCAATACGTGTTGGCACATGACAGCCGATCCCATTCCTTAATAAATTAAATTATTCTTTGTACGCGTACACTGTATGTACACACAAACTCCGATAAATCAAATTGATCAAATGCCACATATATGTAAGATGATAACCTTTTGACCAAATATGGGAACATACTGGACATTGGGACATTTACTAAACCATCAACTCGCATATATATATATATATTATTATTTCGTAATTAGTTTTTAAAAAAATCACCCCAAAATGTATTACAAAATTTTAAATTTTACTATCTCTTCATAATATTACCACTATATATACTTATAAGCACATGATGAATGAGTGGATCCTCTGAAAGCTATGTGACTAATAAACTAAAAAAAAAACACAATCGACTATAACTCTCTACTATAGTTGGAGATGGAAGCAATGGTCCAAGGAGTTTTAGTTGGTCATTACTCTCCAGTCTTAACTTTGTTTTCTTTTTTACAGTCAATGGTCATTGCTCATGGACAGTGAACATCCGATATATAGATGATACAACGAACAATCATTGGCATATGTGTGGGAATGTATTATAATTATATAGTTTTAACTTTTAATACCTGTATTATGAGTTCTACATATCGTCGTCTAAGTTCCATAACCCTGTATTATCATCTGACCACCAAGTGTTTGCAAGTTGCAATGTGAGTTGTTGTTCCGTTTAATGTCAATCACATTCCATTAGACATACAGAATATAATTTGATTATAATTTTTTTTTCTGTCGATAAACTTTAATCACTTCCTGCACTTGATTCAGTTACTGAATTTCAGTCTACACATTATAATAATAATAATAATATTTTTCTACACTTTCGATTTCAAAATTATTTAGAGTGCAGTTGGGAGTTTGCTCTGAGATTTCGGCTATATGGCTGATATTTCGACCATGAATTTGTACGAGATTCCGTACTTATATTCGAAATCTCGGCTATTTCTTCGTATGTTCGATATTTCGTACAAACTTAATTGAACTTTTACAAATACGTTTTAATTCATTTTAAAACAATCCTGAACACTGTAAATTCAAGAATTAGTATTTGTAAATGTGTAAAATTGTCTTATGATTTAATTTTGTTTCCATCAAAACCAAAATGTAATTATTTTTTGATTACTGAAAATCCAAAAAACGGGTTGGTTTCCGGTTGTCGCATTTTGTCAATTGTCGACCCATGGTCATGAACTTGTAGAAAAGTTAGATATTGAATCAATTGTCTTTTTTTGTGTTTGAGTAAAATTTTCTGATTTCCGGTTTGACCTTGCCGACGATTTCCGCAACGTCTCAGACTTTTGTCCCCCCTGGGGTAGCCTTTTATTTTAAAAAATTGAAAAAAATTGGAGAGATGGTCAACATATGGGGCATAAAAGTGCACTTTGTCCCAAAGTCTTATCTCCAACGGTTTGACCTGGACAGCGTGACCTTTAATTTGACCCGCTAGTAAAGTCAAACCGTTGGGGGAAAAATTTGGGACGAAGTGCACTTTTATGCCCCATATGTTGACTATCTCTCCAAGTTTTTTCAATTTTTTAAAATAGAAGGCTACCCCAGGGGGGACAAAAGTCTGAGACGTTGCGGAAATCGTCGGCAAGGTCAAACCGAAAATCAGAAAATTTTACTCAAACACAAAAAAAGACAATTGATTCAATATCTAACTTTTCTGCAAGTTTCATAAAGTTCATTTGACAATTGTAGAAATTACAGCGATTTTAAAAAGTGACCAAAACTGCACAAAAAAGTCTGATATTATTGTGAGTTTTGAGTGAGGTTTCGAGATCGAATCCTCGTGAGTTCACTCACTAAAATGATTGTGGAATCTGATTCCAGTATCCTTATGAAAAACCGAAAACGTCAGTTTGTACAGAAAATGACATGTTTTCACGCGTATATAGTGGTCACCGGTCGCGGAGTACAAATTTTGTTTAATTTCAATTCGAAATTTCAATGTTTGGTATTTCAGTCAAAGGCTGATATTTGAGCCATGGCATGTACGAAATACCGGACATTTGGCTGAAATCCCGCACAAGTACGAAATTTCAGCCTTGTGAACCAACATTTCGGATGTTCGAAATCTCGTACTTTGGTCGAAATCTCAGAGCAAACTCCCAACTGGAGTGACGATAAGGGGCTGTTCAACAATGGAATCCGAGAAAAATGGTTATCTTACCCCCCCCCCCCCCCGCCCCTCTGTCTGCAAAATGCATATGTACGCTAATGTGTAATGTATAAGCAAATGGAGTGTCCGAAATGGGCGACCCCCTCCCCCCAAAAATTCGGATTCCATTTTTGAACAGCCCCTAATTGACCCAGTGAATCATGCACAGAGATCGAGCAGATGCATAAAAGATGATGCAACCATTTAAAAGATATAAAGAAAAGCGACAAGACTTTTTTTAAACTATACTTTTGTTTCTTCAGACACGTAGTTTTACACACACACAGAGTTTGTCTTACAAACGTTTGAAGTTAAATTTATAATTTATAAAACTTATTACTTGAAATTAAATTTTAATAAATATTGAAGATGAAATCTAATCTTAGATCTCTTGAGAATCTCAAGTTGAGATAAACCGAAAGAGAAAAATATCAAATATAGGATTTTTAATTAGCGGCAATAACGGCGGCAGATATATTTAGAATTGTCCTTTCTGTGGGCAGAGGCTGACAATTAGAAAAACAGTTAGTATTGCATTTCGGGCAGAAATGTTTTGCCTATAGTTAATTAGTGCTAGCTGTATTGTAATTAGTGTTTAAACAACTACTATAAGTATTTATTTGTATACACAGAGGAAGAAAAAAACTGCAGACCAAAGCATTTAATATCCCTTACCTCTGAAATTGAACCAAATCCATGAGGCATAAAAAGGCTGGCTCTAAAGTACAATTTGACACGTGACCAACTTTAATGACAGTTAGATTTGAGTTTAATTTGGTTTTGGTAATTAGATTTGTCTGAGATTGGGTTGAAAGAGTAGAAGTAGCAGTAGAAGAAGAAGAAGTAGCAGAAGTATTAGCATTTGTATTTAAATCTGACTTTACGTTTGAGACTGTGTTTGCTTCTGTTTTCAATAATCCATCATCATTACCGCCACTTGTCCTAATGTAATTATTTGTTTATTATCAATTATATATCATATTTGATATTATACACATATTTCTGGATTTTTTTCAACAAACATGAGTGAAATTATTGTTGTATCATTTTATGTAATTTTGCTTTCCCTATATATTATATATATTCAATACATGACAAACAACAAATGTCAGAAATTGTGTTTTTAATCGTTTCAACTTTGCAGACTATAGTTCCTGGGGAATTTGATCAATTAAAATTGACGTGATTCTAAGCAGACTGCTCACAGACAGAAAGATAATAATAATAATAATATATCATTCTGTTTATGTCTGTTTATGTATAATTCTAATTGATTCAATGTCAAGAGGCAAGAGTCTGAATATATGACGAGGAAATCTGCAATAAACTGAGTAAAAGGTATCAGTACTTATTATTACTACTTAATGCTATATTATGCTTTCTTTGCCTTTCCTTTTTATTAATACTTCCTATAATCTCAAATTGTGTCTAGTTTCTATGTGTCTAGGTTTTTTTAACTAAAGAATCAAGGCAATATAGATGCACCACCACCATCCATTAAAATAAAGAGAATATCTATATGTGTAAGAACAATAATAATATTTAATAATAATAAGAAAAGCTGGATTGTGCAATGAAAATATAAAGTATGTATAAGTATAAATAATACATTCAATATCTTTTACGACGACCAGTGCCCATTATATAAACCAAAAATTGCTTACACAACTATATAAAAATAACTAAATAATTATCAAGTATTTATTTACTGTGCCAAATGTACTCTAATTTATAGTTACTCCTAAAAGTGATAACTGTTTCTCGTTTTTTTATATATACTCAATAACTTGATTATGATGTAGAACATTTCTCATTTAAACTTAATTGTATATAGTTGAAGTACACTTTTATATTACAACAACAAACATTTAGTGAAAAGTTTACATACCTTTGCCGTTGTGCTCTCACAGATTCCTGAGATGATGATGAGGCAAAACTACCGGTGCCGGTCGTTGGGAAGTCCGCAAGTGTCAAATTGTGATTGTACGGGTCAAAGATATTATTACTCGGATTATTGTTATTATTGTTATTGCTACTTGAATAATCCGAGGTATCCGTTTCCGTATTTGTATTGTCAACATTATACAGAGGTGTACTCCATGCCAAGGCAAATGAAAGGCTAATAAAGAAGACAATTATGGAATTGTGTTTTAAAAAATCCTTTTTCACCTCGGTCGACGTCATTTTTCTTTGGATTTGACAAATTTTGTTGGACTGATTTTCTCCGTGTCAAATGTCGAATGAGGACTAACTGACTGTGACTGCTGATGGTAAGTGAACAAATTTGACTTTTGGAAATATAATTGTATATACCTATTAGTATAATAATATAAATGTAAATGTCATATATACTAATATTATTATTATGATGATGATAACGAGTCGTATAACTATACTCTTGTGATTCAAAGCTTTTCTCTTTCTCTTTCTTATACTTTTTCTTCTTCTTCTTCGTCGTCTATATATTCCACACTTATAGTTTTTAGTTCACGTTAATAAAGTTAAAACACGTTGCAATGAATAAGAGTATACTATATACTCTGGAGGTGTTTGAGCTATCTCTTAATTCTCTCCGTCTCGTTTGCTAGCGGAAACCTATCTGCGTTGAACGTGGGGAATACTCAACTTATATCTGTGGTAACACTCTCTCTCAACCCTAAGTCAAAACACACTACTACATATACCAACTTACACTTCCAGCACACACAGACAAACATCATACATACATGCAATACACATCACGTACGTAGTACATATACATTTACTCAGAGAGTCAATACGTAAAATCCCCACATCATAGGAAAATAGGTATCAAACATGTAATATACCTCATCTAATTCCATCCTGGTAGACACCCCGTCTTTTCTGTGAACTGGTATTTTAAGAAAAACATCCACACACTTTTTCAAATCATATCCTTGTACATGTATATATATAGACACTCACATACACTTTTAAATTACATACTTACGTTCTTATACTCTCTTTCTCATGTATGGTCAAATAGTTATTTTTAACACTGCATACGACAAATACCAATCATTACTCATTACGATTGTCCGTCCGTCGGTCGTCGGTAATATAATTAAATTGCAATTATAAAAGCGAAAAACGTATGATAATATTATTTCTTTTTCTATATATTTTTTGTTGATAGTAGTAAAATAGAAACGTGTGTAAACTTTCAGAATGTCTACGATCACGAGAATTACGAATCAATGACAAATATAAACAGAAAAAACGCGTCGTTATTTATTATTCCTTTTTGTTTTTTTTAAGCATTTCACTTTTTCTTCTTCTATTTTTATGCCCCATTATAATCAGAATTGAGAATCATAAATATAAATATATATCTAAATTTTATGATTCTTTCAAGATATCAAAAATTTCGTTGTCATAATAATAATAAAGCATAAAAAAAGCTCTTATTGCTAGACACATACACGCACTACAGAGAAATCCGTAAAAAAAACCAAAAAGGAAATAGATACACATAAAAAACAATTTTCTTATACGTATCTTAATTATGGACACATCGAATAGTGCAGTATATATTCATATGAATACCATTGGCAATTCCATGTCTCTAGCCACAGTATTTGATATGTGATAGTGAGCTGTTAATTATGATAGATAATGTCAACTTTTTAAGACATTTCGAAATTCTGTATACAAGGACAGTTTTTTTCCCGAATATAATACATTTATTAAGGATTTTGAGAAGGATTCTAACGGAATTCTTATAGGTTGAAATCCTTCCTGACAGTGACCTCAAATATATATATGAAATGGAGTTACAGTAGTTATCTTTACTGTGCATTTAAAGAGTTATTTAAGCGTGTAGTCGATGTGTCTGTGACTTCTCGAGCCGGCAGACGACGACTGAAATGAAACGATCCACAGTCTAGCGAAAAAATTGTCTTCTCTCGCTCTTCTTTTTTTTTTTTTTTTTTGTTAGCCGCTTTAAAATTAAAATCTGAGAGACTTTTATTTTATAATCTTTATAGATATGAACGTATATATAAGAAGACATGAATTTGATTATTTCCAATACAAAAGATGGAACCTTGTGATTAGAAAACTTGAATTTATATTATATATATCTATTTGCATGTGAAGAATCGTTGAGATTCTGTACACATAAAATTATAATTGAATGCTCAACTATATCGACTCTTCAGCTTTTTTTATTGCATTAATATTAATATTATACGGGAGAATGCGAGAGAGAGAGAGAGAGAGAGAGAGAGAGAGAGAGAAAGAGATGGTTCTATTAGGAAATGAATTAGATCTATAAAAAAAATTTAATTTAATTGACATTGCTCAGTGACTGAGCCTCTCAGTCTCCTCGTCAGTCGTCTCTCGAAGCAGTTTAGAGAAAAGCAGCAACGCAACTGAATATATACACACATAAATGCTCATGATTTATGATCTGTGACCGCATTCCAAATGTTCTCAGAATAGACAGTAAAAAGTAAAAAAAAAATAATAATAATAATAATAGTAATATTATGCATGCTCTTTCCACCTGAATAATTACAATCTTTTGTTATTTGTAGTTAAGTCTGAATTTGAAATCTCTCAAATATTTTACGACAGCTTATAACAATAGTAATAATAATAGTTTTTATATTATAAAGTTTTGAGTGACTCGTATATATTCGTAAGATTGAGATTGAGACTAGGCTTAATTTGAGCAATGAAAGTTAGGTTAAAACTGTCTGTATAGGAGTCTTTTCTTGAGTTTATATACTCCCTGATTTTCTATATTTTTGCATAGGGTATCTGAACACACACGTTTCAAGAGAGTTAAATGGGATATTAGTCAAAAAATTATACATCACTTGATTGTTTCCAATCACACATCACACAAAAGAAATGAGAAAATAATGGGACTGTAAATTCTTTTACTGTTGTCCATTAACGGTTTCATTTCATCACTGGCGAACTGACGAGAGAATCATTCAAATCAAAAATCTAAAAGAAATCAATTATACCTGTCCCTATACACACACACACACACACAGCCAACATCCCCGGAAATGTTCACTATTAAATTCATCTCAGTTCATATGCTTCAATCAGTTTTACATACATTTCTTTAATGATTCCCTTCAATAAAATTAAATGCAAAAGACTTCCTTCTATATGTATACTCCTGCTTTGAAATATTTGAAATTTCACAACTAATCAATGATGAGCATTTCTTCTTCATCATCATCTCGATAATGCTCAATAATATATTTATTTTCATTTTGTGTGTGCCATATGATGATAAAAGCATCAGGTGCAATCGCACGAAAAAATCAGAAATTGTCCATATGTTTTTGAGGAAATAATTACACACACAGTATATACGCCTTTTTTCTAGATTTTTGTCTGACGTGTCTGTGATCGGCTGGAGTCTGTAAAAACTGCGGAGGGAAATAAGGCGACAAGATATACGCGGACTTGGTATGAATTATAATGAGTACATATAAAGGCGAGAAAGAAAAGTGTCAACTGTCAACTATTGAAGATTCTGACTGGAATACTGAAAATTATGAAAGTGGAGTGTTGTTGATCGACTGCTACTACTGTAAATTGACATGATGTGGAGAATGGGCAATTGAGAGTCGACTTTGACGTCAAAAATGTAAAATGTTAAGTCTCGTTTTGAATTCCAAGTACAGTTTTGTTTAACTTAATACATACGACTTCGAGACGGGCGATTAGCATTGTACCTATACATTATTATTATTTTGACGTATCTATATATACGGTATGTATCATATATATGAAGTATATATAATGTATAAGGGAAAAAGAAGAAAAAAACAAAAAACAAAATTTAGAGACAGAATGAGATTCTTGGAATGCATAAATCCCACCCCAAAAAATCAGTATCGAGATGAACTGAACAAGCATATAGATATTGTGAAAATCGTCTAGACGCGATGAGAAATCAGTTCTTGAGATATCAAACAAAGCAGTTGTATTCTTTCTCGTAATGTGTATATTATTTTTTTGTCGTCTTTTTGTACTTTGAATCTTTGAGACTTTGACTCTTGTCTTTTGTCCCTTTTTTCGATTAATATTTGATATTCATTGAATTTGCATACATATGAACATTACATTGACATGGTGTATAACACCGCAACCGGTCCGCGTCTGCCATTTCATTTTCTGATTGTCCTTCCATATATTCTCTTTATTATCATCAAGTCAAATAGCTAGGGATTTTGTGAAGCCACACCACACATTTTATTACGATTTATAAAAGCGACTTGACTCGCACAGGATCGCGGGAAAAATGCCAATGAATAATGCATAAAAATGCATGTTTTTACTCACTCTGAATCTACTCGATACATATATATGTATCGTTAAGTGTGTGGAGACGAAAACAGATTTGGTGTATATAGTTGATGTATTTTATATAATATAGATTGTGAATTTGGGAACGGTTACGAGTCGTAACATATATATACGACGCCTTGTGTGTGAACGTGCTATCGTTATTTCGTTATATGTAGTGTCGGAATTAGCAATTTAAATGAAAGTAAATGCATATGTGTTTTGGTATAGATTATAGATGTATAGATAGATATATACATAGGTAGAACGATTGACTGTTGACTGGAAACCGACTGAAAATAAAGAAATTGGAAACCAAAATTCAAAAAGACATCAGATTATGATTGTTTACAGTTGTTTACAAACTACAAACATGAACAACTGATATAGAAATATACTCGCACACAGTCAACAGTCAATAGAGACAGAGAGATGTATATCGTATCATTCAAAATAATAATAATAATATTAGATATTTCGGGTATTAAATTTGAATACGGAAAACTTTGTTTACTTTTACTGCGTTTAGATTTTTTGAATTGTTGTCTACAAATTTTATAGTATATGTACAACATGTCTATACAATTCTATATATTATATGAATGAAGGATTGTTTTGTTTTACATATTCGGTCGTGTCGTGCTCTGTTAGAAACTATCATGTTAAGATTGAATAACACGATTGGCTGAGACACAATTTAATATAATAATTGATAAAAATATCAGTTTTGTCATAAAACTTTTATGTATGTTTTCCTTAAAAAAAATAGCAACTGTGGAGTTCAAGTCAAGAGCAAAAGAAATAAAAAGAAGGCCTGTAGTTTGTTTACCTGTGTAAAAACAACAACCCATATTTTGAGCAGATACCTGAATAGATTCAATAAATTGATGAGAAATCAAACTAAAGAGAGGGATGATGCCAAAATACTGAAAATACTTACCATAATGACACCAATAACAAAATATAGTCTGCTCATTTTACGTCTTAAGTATATTGTTTATTTTTATTTATAATATATATATTTTCCATTTTTCCGTATAAATACAGATATGCACACCATTTTTTTGTGATATGTGTGCGTTGCATTCAATTTGTTTGTTTTTATTGGAAATCGGTCCAAGGAGAACCAAAAGCAATTTCATCAGCAATGGGGAATGGGAATGGGGATTTATCAGTACACATTAGTATACACAAGTACACACTAAATAACTAAATATGAAATCTTGGCATAACACATTTCAAGAGAATTCTTTTCAACTGCGTCATATTTTTTTGGGATTTTGAATTTATATCGTTTCTTTGAATATGAATTGATTTGAGGTACAACTTATATACATATATATTGGTCCAGGTGCTTGAAATTAAGTTAAGTGGAATCATTTATCAGTGTGTGTGATAAATCTTGGGATTTTATTTTATTTTTTACGATGACGACAATGATGATGAAATGATCGTTTTGATTCGACTAAGCACTTGGTATTTAATATTTAATAATAACTATTATGTAATGGCCAAAGGCATATTTGATATTAGGCACACGAAAACGTCTCAGACATTTTGACTCCAAACCAACAGTATTAGTATATAATATAGCAAACGATAAAGACAAATATTTGATGCAGGTACATATACATGGGAAATTCACTGAAAAAATAATAGTTAAAATACTTGTAAAAACGTAATCGTAAATATGATATTCGATTGGTATAATTTTAATTGCTTCATGCTTTCCTACTAGGTATCTTGAATTTGGAATTGAGACTCTCGTACTCATATCGTATATGTTGTGATACCCCACGATCCAAACTTTTTACATGAAAATATTATAATTAAAAATATTAGCATGCAGGGAATGAATCTAGAAAAAAAGACGATGTACATACTTACATATAGTGAGAACAGGTGTGTTCATCTCTCTGCTCTTGTTTGTCTGCGTTTTTTTCTTTCATTTTGCATTATAAAGACTAGACTCACGATGAGACATGAACTGGAAACTGGAACTTACTTTTTTATATTTATATCAAATGCCGAACGAGTTTTAGAGTGAGATTCGAGAGAGAGAGAGAGAGAGAGAGATGTGTAAAGTGTAAACGAAATCAAATTATAACACTCAATAGATCTTAATGCGGGTCAGACATCAGACAAAAAACGAGTGTAAAAGGTGTGTAAGTAAAACAAAAAGCAAAAGAGATGAGAAGAAAAAGCGAGAGTTTTGCCAGGACCTGAACCTATCCCATTCTTATGGTTATAAATTGGCAGCCAATTATTGGCTCAATTATAAATTTAAATTAAGAAAACAAAAGTGATGAGGAGACGACTGACTACACATATAGAAAAAACATTTGAGTGCCAAATCCTAAATGTATTTACAACACACATTCAGTTCCAGATCATCACTCGTTTATATTTTCTTTAGATTTCTTAACCATTATTATGAAATAATTATTGGTGTACATACAGTGTAAGTCTTACACGAAAAAGTCATATTTTGCATCCGTTGTTGAGCTTATTTTGGATTTTCTCTAATTCCCCGAGTTTTTTAACATCACATCAAATCCATACAAAAGGTTCAAAGCATCAATTCAATTCAATAGTTAGTACATGAATTATAATTAAGTATTTATTTGCAAAAAACATGATTGCAAATTACAGTCAATATGAACTTTTTGTTAGGTATTTTTAACTTTTGCTTGAAGAAGTACAAAAAAGGGTCTGGAGAGATCGTTGAATGAAACCGGGAAGTCGCGTTTGAATATTTACATGCTTTCCATTCCAGGATCGAGGATTTCGATTTATTCATCATAAACCATGCTTTTTCTGAGGTTTTTTTCGAGAAAATTGTTAAGAATTAAGTTAAATTAACCTATACCTAAGATTAACAATGAACTACAGCGTTCAGCTTTAAATTGTACTGGAATAATATCGTTTTGTTTTCTGATTGAGTATTGGAAAGACAATATATTGAACATGACAAGCGGTACGTGCAATTATAATACTTTTCAAGAGCCAGTACAAATACCGTATAATAATAATAATATTGTAGGAAAATTGTAAAATGGATCGTTACAATGATAACCGTTTTATTTTTTGGTAGAAGGAGGAAGTAAAGAGTTTCCAAAGCTTCTTGCTAAAAGGCGTTTTCCGGGCCCAGCTGGATTCTTACCGGAATTAGATGATGATTGTTTAGAAGAGGACTCTTCTCCTGAAAAGAAACGAATGTTTGAGAGACTAGACAATATCAAGAAAGATTATTTAAAGCAAATAAAACTACCCATCTCGTCACAAGAGAAAAAGAATAAATTACTTTTATCTGGAGAACCATGGATAGAGTTACAGAAATGTTTAGACTTGGATTATGCCGAGTCAAGTTCCACTTTGAGGAACCCTCTCCTTCAAATGAATATTAAATGGGTCAAGTTTAAAGCTTTTCGACTTCTTGAATGCAGAAAGGTACCCTTTTTGGCGGTGGTCCTCCTAAAAGCACCTAGAACATCCGTTGGTGAATGGAGACAAATTAGTACTCCGTCAGTTCAAGCCATCGACTCGTCGGGTGAATAAAATTTTTAAAATTCTATTATTATTATAATGAAAGTATGAAAGTATAAAATGAAATAATGTTGGGGTCATAATTCAATCAATAACATAAAATTTACAACTTATTTAATAATAGGAATTGTCGACGTTGCATTTGAAGCAGCGTTTGTCCAGCAACACTGTGCCCTTTTGGTTCCTGGAACTGCTCTTGCTCTTCAAGATGTACGTACTTACCATTGATATACCCACAATTATCACTATAAATAAATTATAATATAACTTGACAATTTGACGTGTGTATAAATTTACATTATGGCATTTTGATAATTAAAATTCTTTATGTATATTTGAAATTAAACAGGCTGGACTACTTCGAAATAATAGTAAAGTAATTTTGTATGTATCAGAACAAAGTCTCATTTGTATTGTATCACCGGCTTGTAATCCAGCTGACACTGAAAAGAATTTGAATTCATCGTCATTTGTACCATCCGGGGAAATTGTTCCATGGAATAATGAGAACGTGACAATTACTGCATTCCGTAATCTTAATGACTTCTCACGTGACAGTGTAATGGAAACCTTTGATCATCTAATGCCGAAAATTAAAGATTCAATTCTCCAACAAAATAAGGAGAAAGCTTTTTTCATTAAACAACAGTATCCTCGTCTCAAGGTCAACAAAGAGAATAATTCTCTGGATTATTATTATCAAGAGCGGCGTCCGAGTAGTCCACCAATAAGGGATACATTTTGGCAACCGCCCGCCCCTCCAAGGCCCTCTTCATTAGTGCCAACGTCATTAGTAGCAGTGACTGCTACAGTGAAACCAGTCAAATCCCACTTCAGTTTTGAAGATGATGATGATGATGATGATTTATTTAATTATGATATAGACTCGGCTATAGAAGAGTCTTTAAGGAAAAGTCAACTACCTCCACCCAGTAATAATAATAATAAACTTATTAATAGCGAATCTTCTGGAACGTCAGTTAAAAGTGATTGTGCGTCAGAGACTGAGACAGTACCCAATAGTGATTTGTCTAGTGAAATGTTTAATTCCGTATTGCTGTCAGAATGGGGTAACGACGATTCTAACAGTAATGAACCCTCTGATGTTTCGGGCACTAGCACCGAACCGATTTCGGTTAGAAAGGAGGGAGATGGTCATTCTGACATTCGAGATGACTCAAAACACTTACATTCAAGTAATTCTAATAACTCCGTTATCAACAACAATGAGATCAACTATGAATTTGGCGATGGATTTGACGATGGGCTTGATGATGAATTGGCGGAGCTGGCGATGGCTGTTGATTGTTTATAAATAGTAACCTCATAAAGGATGTTACCTAATCGTGCAATCAATACTTATATATTTGTCAAATTTCATCTTTGCAATATATATAGAATCTTCAATACATTGTCTATTGCATAGGCATAGTGTTGACTATACAGGCTATACACTTATACACATTCTGACACATTATGGAGTTTAAATATGTTAAATACATGATGAACAAATGATTTTGCAAGAGCGCAATACTTGACATTTCCTGTACTAATTTTTGATCTCGATTAAGTATGTCCAGCAAGGTAATATTTATGAAATTGACAATACCAATAATTATTTGTAACTTTTTGTACGTGCTTTATGAATTTGCTCAAGAACTTTTCGTCCAAAATAAAGTTGAACATGTGAAAATATCCAAAAATAAAAAATGATCTGTCATTTGATTGCTGATTGGAATCGGGGGAAAGTGAGAGAAAGGCCAGACTAGAGGTCAGCTTTCAGACTCGTTTCAAGTCAAATGAACCGTAAGATTTAGCAAAATTTCAAGGTGATGTTCAACATCATGTCACATTTTACATGTCACTAATTTAAAACGATTCATTTTCATCGTTGTTGGTCCAGGTGAAAGTGAGTCAAAGAGCGTCATAGGAAAAAATTCGTAAATTCAATAGATAAAAGGCGGCAAGAGAAGCAAGTAGAAAATAGAATAATTTAGATTTTAGAGGAAAAGATCACAGTATAATTGTTGAAGTAGAAAAAAAACATCACTGACTGTACATTTAACCATCGTCATGAGTCCTGTTGTAACTTAAGCAATTTGGATTATTATTAATATTAATACAACATCAAAGTACAAATACCGACACAAAAAAATGTCATTGAGATTGTCAATGGGAAGTTGATCGAATAATTTCATTAATAATTTGTAATTGTTGTGAAACTTGCTTACTTAGATAAAATTGTTTATTCACAATGAAATACATTTTGATATGTACACTGACTGCGTTCTGCATCTTCATCACACTTCCTCTATCCGTTGAATCTTCCGATGGAGACCGATATTATTTCTTCTTGAATTGTGTGGACTACTGTCAAGATTTTAACTGCACAAGTACAAATGGACAAGTTAAAGGTAAACATATATATATGGAAAAACAGTAGTTGTATTTTTCGTTATACAGGTGTATTTGGTTTTAATTTACTGTTTTTTTTATAGAGTTTATAGATCAACCAGCTTACCTGACATATCTACAATGGGACTGTGAAAGTGAATGTAAATACAAATGCATGTGGAAAACAGTGGACAAGTTGATGGAAAATGATATCGACATTCCACAATTTTATGGCAAGGTATGCTTCATACAATAAAATTGTGCATATATATATGCTTTCAATACATGTACCGTTCATTGTTATAAACAATTTGTTAATGACATGTTTGTATTTTGTCAACTGTTCTATATAGTGGCCATTCAAGAGAATTTTGGGAGCTCAAGAGCCAGCATCAGTATTATTCTCCTTGTTCAATCTAAGTATTCATTTGATAGGGCTGAAAAAATTTCGATCTTCCGTTTCCGAAGCCGCTCCTTTTTACTGGTTTTGGCATACTTTCACCATTCTGTGTGTAAATGCTTGGACTTGGTCAATTGCATTTCATACTCGAGATACTTATTTGACAGAGTTAATGGACTATTTTTCAGCGTTCTCCATGGTCATTTTCACTTTTTTTGCCGCATTCGTCAGGTAAAATCATTAGTAAATACGAATAATTTATAATTTATGCATGTTTGGAAAATTCAAACTTTGAATTATATTACGCTTACAAATGGAAACATGATTTAATTTGTTTGTTTTTTAGAATATTTGGGACCTATTTTTGTCTTCCTGTTATGCTGTTTGGAGCTTTACTTCTCTCCTTCTGTGCGTATCATGTTCACTACTTGGCATTTGTACATTTTGATTATGGATATAATATGACGGCCAATATTGCAGTTGGTATGTCTTTTTTTAATATTAATATTTTTATATTTTATATATAAAAATATATTTTTAATATTATAGTATGCTATGTATTGTTGGATGTAAAATTACTTTACCTCTGAGTCAGTGTCCGACCGTGCATGTCCCACACGGATATGAACCCGAATTCGTTCGTGGGATATGTAAGGTCAGACACTGACTCAGATGTAAAGTAATTTTACATCCGACAATAATAGGGTTATGCGTTCATTTAAATTCATACAATATATGCAATTTGGTTTTTGTAGGAGTTCTCAATGCAGCTTGTTGGCTTTTCTGGAGTGGAATAAATCGGTTTGTACGATATATTTTAATACTTTTAATACTTTTAGAATTATACTTACTTTTCTTACTTATACTGATATATTATGTAGCTTATACGAATCAATTTGAATGTTTTATATTTCTGTTTCCTTCTACAATATAGAAAAAGTCATCCTCATGCATGGAAATGTTCTACTTTTATAATTCTTGCTGTCGCTTCTATTTTGTTGGAAGTAAGTGTGTACTGAATACTTTACATACAAACTGATTGATCTACTGATGTATTAAATTCGAATAATAATAATAATTTCAGGTTGCGGACTTTCCACCGTGGTTTTGGTTCTTTGACGCTCACTCCTTGTGGCATTTTACAACTGCTCCTATTACTTACATCTGGTACAGGTACGTGAAGATTTGGATCTAGTTTATCCCTTTTATTTATGAGAAATTTATTTTAAGCCTATAAACTATTTTTTTTTATCATAAAATCTTTAAAATCATAAAATTTGATATAAATTGGGGTCTTATTTTTTCTAGTTTTTTGGTGGACGACTGTAATTTTCTCCATACTCAATATCTGAATCTGAAGATAAAGCAGCCATAGGACATGGTAAAAAATATCCATCGCCTTTACAGACTGTAAAATTTTGTGTCATACATCACTATAGTCTTGTAAAAAAGAAAATTCTCCGTTTCGGTGATGGATATTTGGCCATTTCGACAAAGGCTTACAATTTTTATCATTGAAATTGAAGTATGTTTTTTATTGTATTGAGCTGAGAGGATATTGACATAATGTAGAAAAGTGTTTGTCAATCTAGTTTTGAATTATCGAATCGGTTGAAAAAAAGTTGTCTGTATTGTAGTTTTCTATATAATAACAGAATCGACATCATGTGAAACAATCACTTTTCACTGCGATTTACAATTTCATATCCACAGGTCAACTATTGAATAGCTGAGAGAACTTTTAAGCACAGAAATAGTTAGAAAATATATAATCGTATCCATCACATTTATATATCAAATATCTAGTCTATGTTAGTTGTTGAATTTTAGTAACTAAATGAAGCCATAATTATATAATATGAATTATATAATTATAGAGTATAAAATCTGAAGATTGTAGAGACTATAGGTACCTAGTAGTAGTAATTATAATGATTTTATATCAGTACTTACAACAACGGAATAATAATAATAGTACCGCATTTTAAAATTTTATAAACGCAATTACAAAATATAAAAAACCCATTTCTTAGATTATTAAAATTAAAGATTCAATATATACCACATTCCATAAAATGTTAAATGAGATTTTCTTAAATAATTGTAACGTGTAAGTATCTGTCTGTTATTGTTATCATCTGGTTAAAGTTCAATAATAACAAAAAAGTGATCTCATTGTATTAACTATAAACACACAAATCCAAATGAAAAACTAATAACATTCAAATACTACCTATCTATACTTATAATTATTAAACTTTAATATAATATATTATATGCAATGAGTAATTGTTGAATCATTCAACTCGAATGTCTATATAGTAATAATTTACCTATATGGTGCTCTGAAAAGCTAACAAGTTACGAAGACGAGGAACTTTTATAAAGATTAAAAATATGTAAGACTATTATGTAATATTGACGATTTATATATGGGTGTTGACTTATTGTTATATGAAATTTATATTCCAAATGGAGATTGTACAGAAATGAGTAACCATAATTAGGTAAAACATAATACGCATATGTATAGATGAATCAAGTTGATTCTCATTCCACACATGTCTAAAAAGTTTCTTCCTCTCGTGACAAATTAATAATAAACGTAAATGATATAAATAAACATTTCAGACTTTCAGTGTCTATAAACAAGTTCTCAGTCTTTCTCACGACTCAATCACTAGAACACAACAACCCCTCACATTTTCTTCTTTTTTTTATAAACTAAATTTCCAAAGTTTCTAAATTAATTTTAGTATTTTTCAATTCGAATAGTTAGAAATTTTAGAGTTCATCCTTGTCACTGTCACTGGAAGAGCCTGGTGGTGGGGGACCTTGTCCTGCCCCAGCACCTTGGTACAATTTTGCAATGATGATGGGCTGCACAATATGTTCTAATTCTTTCTTTTGTTTCTTGTACTCACTAGATTCGGCTTCTGGATTGGATTCTAACCATTTTATTGAAGCATAGATTGCCTGTCAATGTTAAAGAAATACAATCAATTAATAATAATAAAGATACAATAAATAATCATTCTGCACTATGACATAATGAAATATAAACTTTATAGCAACATGTAATGCATGTATTTCATATTGTTGTGATAAATTGTTCAATTCATTACCTCTTCCATTTTAGTCTTATCATCGTCACTGAGCTTGGCTCCGAATTTCTCCTTATCACCAATTTGATTTTTGAGCAAGTATGCATATGACTCGAGTTCGTTACGAGATTCTACCTTCTCTTTGGTCTTATCATCAGCAAACTTCTCTGCATACTGTAATTAAATATGAATGAAAAAAATAAAAATAAAATACTACTACTGCTACTAATACTCAGTGTACGTTACATATCTACAACAATTAATAAGGTGACTGTGAAATAATGCGACGAACAAACCAACCACTCGAAGAACATTAATTAATTTCGTAATGTATGATAATAAATATTTACCTTAATTATTCTTTCCATGTCATCTTGTTTATTATCCGCCTCTTTATTGCCCGATGATTTGGGATGATGATGGTGATGATGATGTATATTGGTGATATAATAATTTGTGATGTTTGGCGTTGAAGGGGTTTTATTGAATTGTTTCACATAATAATGATCTATAGTTTGAGCAGTAAATAGTAAAGCCAAGGTAACGAGGAATGCTCCACCAATACTTAAAACAGGATTCCACTCCCGAAAATCGGATACCATTTTTATGGATTGCACAATTCCGACTATGAGTAAAATTATTGAGAAATTTAAAAATGCACTCGGAGAAAATTCACTACTAAACACACTCAAATTTCCTAGGGTTGATGTTATTATTGTTATTATTACGGCCCACACAATTTCACTTTTGGTAGGAAGCTCATTCGTGGTTGTAGCAGACTTTAGTTTGAGTGCTGCGTTTTCTTTTCTCACCGAACCTTTGTCGTTCAATTTCACCAAACTTTTAATGTTTCCAAGTTCTCTTTTGATGTGATCGAATTGAGTTCTTGAAACCATTTTCGAAAGAGCAAAAAAAACAACTTTGATACAAATGTTCATATACTTGCTATTGCAAAACAAGATTGCCAGAATAACTTGTTAAAAATTAGTAAATCAGTTTTCTTATAGTATTAACCAGACTTACTGAAAAATATGCAAGGAAATTTCATTTAGTTGTATTCAGCAGGACAAAAAATGAATTTTGCCTAAATATTTGCATGTATTGCGGGTACTTATTCTAAAATGCGAATTAACATACAGTGTGCTTACCTATATGACACATTTGGCTTGAAATTGTATAATATATATAGTTACTCACTGAAGAACTAGCAGAAAATTCAGTTGGGCTCGTGTAGATATAATTTGTGCTAATACGAATGAGCTCTGTGTATTTTGATTTGTTTTTAAATATGTAGAGATAAAATGTGCTTTTATATAGGATTGTCGATTGAGCTAAGTACATATTACTAATGTCTAATCATGTCTGACATTTAGACATTAGTAATACTTAGCTCAATCGACATTAAATGTCAAATCCAGTGGTTTCTCTCAGAGATTCCATGTGGCATTTTCTTAGTTGAAGGAATTTGATGTTGTCCGAGTGTCAAGTAGTGATCATTATGTAATTCATGACATGGGCATATAGTCGCCAATTTGTTTGCATTTTTAATTTATTTCAACGAATTTTGTCCGAAACTATTACTATATACATATACGACACGAGATAAAAACATATTCAGGACCAAGGAATATGAATAGTCAGTTGATTTAGGGATTTCATAAATATATAAATGAGAATCGTGATGTAAATTATATAATACATTTTATTTATTGAAGAAAAAGTTGAAGATTATTATTATTATTATTATGACATGGAGAATAAAAGTTTGTTTTGAGTTTTGGGGGGCCACGTGAAAGCAATGTGCAATGGAAAAGTCAGTTGTGCTCTTTTTGTGCTTGAACGTCCGCACTTTCTCTCGCTTGCTATAAATTCACTCCACTTTCCAACCAATTCTCATTCTTCGTTCTGACTCTCGCAGTTGTCGATTTTGTTCTCTCTTCTGAAGAAATCTGTCTGAAAATGACCGGCCGTGGAAAGGGAGGGAAAGGATTGGGGAAAGGAGGCGCTAAGCGTCATCGAAAAGTACTCCGGGATAACATCCAGGGTATCACGAAACCCGC